>JARSSU010025765.1:0-30757 GCA_029619165.1 Eurosta solidaginis | reverse complement strand
TGTCGACTAATATACTTTATTGTCGGGCTGTTTTCGTTCATTCGCAAACATGATCTAGCCAGCAAAGTCTGTAGGATTTTAATCGCCGCACTATCGTCATATAAGCTCATTATGATGCCTCCTTCGATATATCGTCATCGGCATCACGGACAGGACCATAAATCTATCGAAAAACTTTCTCTCGAACAATCAAAGAGCCATGTCATCTTCTCTTAATACTGTCCATCATTCCGAGCCATATGATTTTGTTCGTCAAGGGAGGACTTTACTTTTCAACTGCCAGCCCAGTCCAAAGTTGCACTTGTTGGCAAGAGTTACTCGCTATTTGATTTCTAAGCGGCATTGTTTTGCTGTTAATGCTGGCTGCCAAATAGAGAAATCCCACACCACTCCGAAATGTATATCCGCCAACGGTGACGTGGCAGACTGTACGACTAAAGCTCCCTTCCTTGCCCACCTGGAGCTAAAACCGCCAGCATGATTTAAATATCATGGCAAGGACAGTGATCGTATGTTTCTTCTAGTTTTTCATAGAAGCAGTCCATGTCCTTTTCTCCCGCATCGTCTATAAGTGGAAGCACATATAAGCGAAATATTGAAAGACTTCGCCTAATGGCGAGGTGCTCGTTTACAGCGTGAACGAAAAGATCTTGGAGGCAGAGTTTCTATCCCACCACAAACCCTGACCTTGGCTTCTAATGTCGCGTTTGTCATATGGCCGCTGTAGTAGACGTCGCAAGACCCTATCGCTCTTCTGCCTTGTACTATCTATTATGCGTCTTGTGTGCCTTGACACAACCGAAACAGCCAGGCCTCAGTACCTTTTGCTAAAGGAGTTCGAACATTCCAGGTAATGCCCTCATGTCTTTAAAATCGTAATTCATGAACGTTTGCCGTGGTCGTCAGCAGGAAAAAGGAGTTCTCACTGGAGGCTTGTTATTTTTATGTAGAATAGGAAGGCGTTTACAGTGGCAGGGCCCAAGCCTAAGCACAACCCATGAAATGGATTTTGATTTTAGTCGCCTTTTACCAAAAAGTCATACCTATAATGGGTAGCCTACAAAACCCAAAGTGTTAACATAAGTATAACCAGCGTTCAAACAAGGATCACGCAACATGGACTACAGATAGCTCAACAAAAGCTCAGAGGCAATGCTTATATATCAAGTGGGAAGAAAGTAGGACAAGTCGTCATAAAAATACGGGGTCCCCTGGAATCGGCATGTTCGAAGCCGCTTTAAGTATGTTAAAGAAGGGATATCCAGCACAGAAACATCGTTTCAAGAATAACTTTAAATGCACGGAGCCTAGATCAAAGACAGCGCCAATTACTGGCAGGGGTTGTAAAGTGCCCGATTTTGTACGTGCTTCAGTTGGGCACCGGATGACACAGTATTTATCATACTTCGCGTAGTAAGAAAGAGAAGAAAACAACGCTCCAAAAGACGATAAATTAGCATGCAAAACTAGACAGCGGCGAGGGCGGTGGACACACCAGTGTATCGCCGAACATGGAACGCTGGCTGACAAGAATGTACTGCGAAAGAATGTAGAACGATATTGCGAAGAGCGATACAACAACTCGGCATTGGGTTATAGTGGGTTACCAGAGAGTTTACCGGTAGATTATACATAAAACTTCTCTCAAGAGTCATCTCAGCTTAATTGTTGTTGTTGTATTCGCGATAAAGACACTCCCCGAAGGTTTGTGAGTGTTGTCGATGTTTACGGTCCTTTGCCAGATAAAGATACGGTACGTTCCGGTAACAAGCAGCGAATTAAGGTACTAGCCCAACCAACTCGGAACGATTATATAACCACATTAAACCGTCTAGGTTATTGCGCTTATCAACCATTGAATGTCGAAGTACTGGGTTCATGGTTCTCTGCGATGCTACTGGACTCACTATGTCACTTAAAATGTTTGTCGGCAGAAAAACACAGTCTCATTTTTGGTATTCTACCAGCTAAAGGCGGCTCTTAAACTAGAAAATACAATAAAGGAACTGCCTGTAAGTTCCAGAAAAGCGTTCTACTAACTCTAAAGATCACCTTGGTACTGCATTCTGAGGAGCGCCAATGCCTCGCAACAGCATGAGACTAGAGGTTGGACCTGGTCAAAACAATTCGTAGTAGCTTAAGGTACTAGTATAATCTAGGCAGGGACTTGCATGTCGGTAGCACCTTAGAAAATACCAAAGGGTGTACTGCCCGTAAACAACAAACAAAATTAAGACTAAAAATAGAAGATTAATCTTTGGCTCTTTACTGTAAGGTTTAAAGCGTAAAATCTCTTGTGTAAAGTCAGCATATTTCTGGGAAGCGATGGGCTAATCAGAGTTATGCTAAAATGATAGCATTTATCGTGCGTAGAAGAGACTGTCATAGAATGTATGTTCATAGTTTCTTGTCATTTTGTTCGTACTATAAACTATATAGGGTTTCCAGAGAACCTTCGTTGTGTCGGTAACATGGTTAGCTACACCAACCAAGTCTCTCTTCATTAGTGTCGCACAGTTACCACCTCTACGGACAGGCTAATGATAAAGTGAACTTTTCCGGCTTTTATGCTAAGCACAATTTATGTAAATAATATGCATCGCAGACAAATGGGAGACACTTACGAAAAACGTCAGTTCCGTACTACAGGTGTAACACCTACCTTCGAATGGTGCCAATAAGATGCACATCGGGAAGTTGGCAAAAAAATGTGGACTAACAGTACTTCACTAGCCCTTAAATTAAGCAATCGAAGGTAGCGCTTGATTCGAAACCAGCAACAACTAAGCAGTTAAGATGCCATTGCGTGAACATTACATCATGGTTGGTTGTTTGGTTGTGGAGTGGCGAGTCCCAGTGGACTTCAATTAGCGCTCAAGCGCCGTTTTGTGAGTAACCAACGAAAAGGTGTTGTACGAAGACTATACAAATATTTTCCCAAGCGCCTCAGGAAAACCCGTCCCCTATATACATCCCGTGGAGTTTATAACTTTGGAGCTCTCCGGCTTACATCATTGAGTTCTGGAAGGCTTTCAAAAAAGGGCTTTCCAGAAACGTATTCTGCTTCGACAGTATGCTGGGCATCGCAACAGCAGCATGCTCAAACGTTTCCTCCGCCTCCCGACGCTTGCAGCTGCTACAGGAGTATTGTGATCCTAGTCCCATCCATGCCGCGTGTGTACCCGAATCTGCCATGCGCCATGAGGACTGCAACACTACTCTGATATATCCCTATGATTCTCTTAAAGAGAGCTTAGATCGTTTGCACGTAATTCTTGGAAAATCGACAGGTCGCACCGATTCCACCTATTTTATGACCTCACCAAACCAGTGCTGGGGCGATGCAGCCGCTTGATGAGTCCAGGGGTGCAAGGACCTCCTTCGCTCCTGAGACATCAAGAGCTGCTTCACGCCGTGCCAGCTTATCCGCCATCTCGTTACCCTGTATGTTTCGATGCCCTGGCACCCATATCAGGGTAACGATCTGTCGGCTCGCCAGAATCATGGCGCTCTCCACATCACATCATTAACATGGTGTAAAAACTGGCTGGAAGGGGACCAGAATTAGATCTAGTACCGCTTCTTAATGCGAAAACCTGCGCTAGGTCGGAAGTAGCGTGACTCTTTGCCTGAGTTTTAAGGGCGACTTAACTCAAGCTCAAAATTAAAAACGGACATCAGCTAAAGTAATCTGGGATGGCAAGAACAAGACAAGGAAACATTATAACTGGACTAGAGCATTACAGACTACACATATACATGTACATGTACGTATTAATATATCCTATGTGAGTTCAATAAGCAAGTTCGCTGCAGCAGACTGTAAGGACAACAGCTTTTCACGCCATTTTATGCACATACATATACATATTTTACATACATCTTCGCTTACCATATGTTTAAATGCAAGTATATATATTTTATATATGTATGTAGAATCATGCTATACAAGTTTGTGTGTTAATATATAAGCTCCCGTACATGCATACATACAACGACTTCCGATGCTGACCGGATATCCTCTGTAATATTTGCTGATGACTGCAGAAGCAACTTTCCTGCAAACTTGATTGCGTGTATGCAAAAAGTATTTACAAACACATAAACATTTTAATATGCGCCTGTATCGTGTTGAAGTTGTAATGCTGGCAAAGCACCTAGCATGGTAAGAGCCAATGTCTTTCGAACTTTTCGCTTCTTTATTGTCAACATAGTTGTCTAGGCCGACGTCCAGTCTTTTAGGCACTTGCAGATAGCAGCATCTGTTGTTTCACCCATCAACGATTATGCATACTGCTGTTATACATGCATGTCGTTTTTCCCTATCGAATATGAGAGTGTTACCCCTTTTGTTGTCAAATACACTACATCTATTTTCCGAGGTCGGCTCCAAAGAAGAAAAGCAAAATGACATTAACAGTCAGCATATTTATGCAAATATAAATTGACGCTGCTTGCTGCATATTTATGTGAATTTATGGTGGGTCGTTGTGGAGATTTTGTGTTCAATATTTGGCTTCAAGTTGCAGAGGCTCTGTGTTCGAGCACTGCGGTCACAGCTCGAGTGTACTTCACGGATGGAACAGAAGAATCTAGGAAATATTTTTGATTTTTTGACAGATATGAAAAACTTCGGACTTCTTCGTTAGGTATCTTGCAAAAGTTCGGTTAATTAGAGATCGTGTATCCCAATTGAGACGAAAGAGTCCGAATGAAGCTATGCGTGTAGTAGCTTATATGCACTTTTCCTCTCAGTATCTTCTTTCTCTCCATTACAATTTTCTTCCGCCTCTATCTCTTCCTCTAATTCTACATTTACCTTTACTCTACATCTATGTCTACTTTCACTTCCACGTCAACCCCCACCTCTATCTCTATATCTACCTATATTTCTACTTCTAACTCTACATCTGTCTCAAACTCGACTTCGGTGTCTACCTCTACAGCTTCTTTCCACTTCTACATCTAACTCTACCCACTGCTTTTACCTCTACGTCTACCTCTACTTTCACTTCAAACCTCCACCTTTGTTTACCGGCTTCGATCCCAATGTGGGGATTCAGTGAAGAGCCCTGCTAACGTCTTTACAAACACTACGCCGTTTGCCAGGCGAGGCAATTTGGCGCACTATCACGGGCCTATCCTCTTCGTTGATCTCGAATTCCTTCTAATAAACCTCAGCCGCATATATCCATAAGCTTCTGGATATCAGTATATTGCTGTATGTAATATAAAAACTAAAAAATAATTTACTTTTTTGTAACACTCCTACAACATTTAAAGCAAAAATACCGATTTCACCATTTTCCGGTTTTTGAGCGGACATAGATACAAAAGGCATATACAAATACACAAACCGGAATCGACTCGCGCCTATAAATTCACATGCCTTACAGCAATTGGTGAATTAAAATATTTATTAAATCAAAGGAGGCGTTAAAAAACCAACAAAACTTGAATAGGGTAAATATGTCAATGATAGGAGGCTCATAATATACATCTTGCAAAAATTTAATGTAATAACTCCGCACAAAATGCTAGGATTTGAAAACAGTGGTGCGCATTTTAAAGCTTAGCTGATAGGGATGGTCATTTTCCATATAGTGTGAAAGAATTCTTAAAAGGGGCGTGGCATTTTGCCAAAATGTGGAAAAATCATAAATTATTATTTATACAGCTATAAATCAACACATAGATACAAATCAATTCATTGAAATATTTCTTATTTTCAGCTCAAGCATTGATTTTCGTGTTACATCAAAAAATTATTTGAATTTAAGAAAATGTTTTAGGTTAAGAACATGAATATTTCACATGACATATAGGAGGCGTAATACTAGAAGTTCGCATAGTGGAAACTACAGAGAGAGGAAAAGAGGGCGATGGGATGACCTCAAAGATTCGAGGATGGGCCCATACCAAATCGTTCCCAAATTGATTGGCTAGTGACTAGAGAGTGTTACTTCTCAGAACGTGCCGGATAAATGTCCGGCAATGGGCTATTAATATCGACAAAATCCTCAAAATCTTCGATGGTGTCTTCATAACTCATCAATTAAAAGTTATAAATTTAGCAATAAGCTTAACAATCTATTCGTGTGCAAACAAAATAAAACCTGCGCAGAATAAATTGACTCGCACTGTTTAGCCGATCCAGATCTTGACATGTACTTGGGTGTTCTGATTCCGAATCCCTGTAGTGAATAGCATAGTTCCGAAACGGAAATCGTAGAAGGGTTAAATTTCAAATATCTGGCGTGTACAATACTTAATAGAAAGCTTGGGAATCTAAACAAAAAAGTGCAGAGTGAGGCAATACAAAGTTTGCAACAGAAGAACGAAGCCAGCATAAAAGAAGGACTGTAAGCAAAACAAGTTAGAAAGCCTAAGATCGGGTGGAACCGAACATTACATACCCAGCTGTGAATGAATTTATGAAATCAAATCAATGGGAATTTTCATATTTTGACAAAAAAAATGTTTATGCTAAATTTCATTCGGATTTGAAGATTTTCGCTCGACTTATGGCATTAAAAGTATTTGGGAACGGGTAACAAAACAAATGTAGTTTAATTTCACAGAGTTATTGCAAATATTGTTAAAGTAAGACCTTTAGGAAAAGTGGGCGTGGCATTTAACCTATTTTATTTATCTTCACTCTGTCTATATATATATTTGGCAAATATAGTGTCTCTGCCAAATTTCAATACAATATCTTTAACAGCTTTTGATTTACGAACTGTTAAACTTCCAAATTTTCTTCTTCTTAATGTAGGTGGTGCCACGTCCATATTCCAAATGTTTCCGGAATTTATGTTTTGCGTCATAAAACCAATCCACCAACCAAATTTCAACAGCTTCGCGGTATTCGTATTTGAATTAGCTCATTCTATCCATTTTTCTAAATGTTTGTTATCGAAAAAGTAAGCGATAATCTTGTATACCCAAATTGGTGAAGATATGTCAAGACTTGCTGAAGATATCGTGTTAACGGACAGACAGGTGGACATGACTTGATCAAAAAAATTTAATGATACTGATGATTTTGATATATGGTGTCTATATCTAACTCGATTCCATTATACCTCTACAACTTACCCTTCGTCCAATCAAAATTATATTACCCTGTGTACAAAGACAGCTGGGTATAAAAAAAACTCCAAGAAACGAAAAATTAAATGTACAATAGTTAATGTGTGTAAGCCAAGCTACATCGATCAAAGCCCAAATGAGGGTGAAATTAAAAACATTACTTAGATGTTTTACTAAATTTCAAATTAAGTCTAGTGTCCAACTATTACCACGCTTACCCTATAATAAGATATATGAAAGTAGTAAGACATACGAAAATGTACACATATTTTTACACATGAGAGGGAACGAAAATATGCAATCATATTGATTTCAGCTATACAAAAGTACACTAGACGTAGATATGTATATCCTACACATGCAACCTTCTCGATAACCAAGAAATATTTCAAACGAGTACTATACTTTCAATACGATTGTGTATGTTTACTTACGACATTGACTTTATGTGGAAATTGAAAAAACTCTTTGTGTGGTCAGTTATCTATGAAATTTTATTGAACATAAAATATTGCAAGTTATTTTTGTTTTTGTCGGCCTATTAATAAATGGTTCAAGGTTCGATTCGAGCTCAAGGCCAGAACAATAATTTTTTTCTAATGATAATTATTGTTATTTTTTAATTTTTTCCAAATTTGAAAAATTGTTTTTTGTTTTTGGAATAGTAAGTAGAAAAAATTTCAGGCAACCTGCCATAGTTGCGCAGATAGATCCATTTCGAAGGATGCTAAGCCTTCATCATCAGTACGCTTTAGGCACGCTGCGCTAACCATTTAGCTATACAGCGGTGGTTTGTTTGACTGGCAAATTTGCTACTTCTATTCCTTTTACCAACTATATTTATTCATTGTTGCGCCGTCTGGTCAAACAAACCACCGCTGTATAGCTAAATGGTTAGCGCAGCGTGCCTAAAGCGTACTGATGTTGAAGGCTTAGCACCCTTCGAAATGGATCTATCTGCGCAGCTATGGCAGGTTGTCTGAAAAATTTTCTACTTACTATTCAAAAAACAAAATACAATTTTTAAAATTTAGAAAAAATTTAAAAATAACAATAATTATCATTAGAAAAAAATTATTGTTCTGGCCTTGAGCTCGAATCGAACCTTGAACCATAAAATATTGCAAAAGAAATTAATACTTTACAAAGATAAACGTATGTTTGTACTAAGTAAGTACCCTAGAGTGGTCCTCAAAAAACAAAAAAAATTATGGTTTCCAGTCTCAACATTTCAGTTGTAGTACCAAGGACATATCAATACAATTTGGTCCAGATTTTAGATGTGCGTAGGAGTCAAAGTTAAGATTTCTCTATAGAAGCTCAAAAAGTAAAATTGGAGGTTTGATTATAATACCCAAAATCGATGGTATTATAGTATAGTAGTATTTGTTCTGCATTTGGCATTTCCTATATTTTATACCCGGCTGTACTTGTACACAGGGTATAATAACCTTGTTTGGATAACGGTTGGTTGTACAGGTTTTATGGAACTGAGATAGATATAGACTTCCATATATCAAAATCATCAGTATGGAAAAAAATTGTTTAAGCCATGTCCGTCCGTCCATTCTTACGTCTGTCCGTCCGTTAACACGATAGCTTGAGCAAATATTGAGATATCTTCACCAAATTTGGTACACGAGCTTATCTAGACCCAGAATAGATTGGTATTGAAATGAGCGAAATCGAACGATAACATCGCCCATTTTTCCATATCGAAATTTTAGAAAATGGAAAAAATTAGTTACGTAATTTAAAAACGAATACCGCTAAGCTAATGAAATGTGGTAGGTGCATTGGTGTAGGACGCAAAACAAACAAAATTTTGGAATATGGGCGTGGCCCCACCCACATTTAGAAGAAGAAGTTTGGAAATTTAACAAGCCGTTAATCAAAAGCCGTTTAAAGTAGTACTTTGAAATTTGGCAGAGACGCCATCCTTCCCAAATTTTATAGACTAAGTGAAGATAATCAAAATCGATTAAAGACCACGCCAACTTTTCCAAAAGGTCTAACCTTAACAGAGTTTGCAATAACTTTATGGTATTTAACTGCATTTCACTGATTTTCTACCTCAGTAGTAGT
Organism: Eurosta solidaginis; assembly: GCA_029619165.1. NCBI lineage: Eukaryota > Metazoa > Arthropoda > Insecta > Diptera > Tephritidae > Eurosta > Eurosta solidaginis. The sequence continues at coordinate 21,580 of JARSSU010025765.1, read as the reverse complement.
ATGGTTGAGCTAAGAACAAATATTTGAACAAAAATGAGTTCAGAATAGAACCACATATGTATTAAACACTATTAACCACACAAAGCAAACAACAACAGCGTTTCAAGTGCACAGCTGTGTATGTAATGTTCGGTTTTACCCGAACTTAGACTTTCGTGCCAGTTTTTCTTCCTTTACTCTGTTTCGTATTTTCCTATTTTGTAGTTGTTATCTGTCTTACATATACTCATTATTTTTCTGGTCGCCTAACTGTGCTCATGTCAACTCAATCATGTAGTCACAAAGACATTTCAAACCCCAAATATTGTTTGAGTGCAAAAAGTATGTCTCTGCGGTCTCAATCTCCCCAAAAAACAGTTAATTGAATACTCATTTGGAAACGTACTATCGCACTGGCAAAAAATTTGACCATCATACATAATTTAAAAGGTAACATTACATGCCCTCGTCCAATGCGAAAAACAATACAGATAAAAGCTTGCCATTTCACACGATATCTGTAATTTACTCTCGTGCACCCAAATCCTTGTACGCGACTTGATGAAATTACAGGGCGAATTGCAGTTTTATTTTTATACTCATCGTGCTTTGCACACAGAGTAAATTAACTTTGATTGGATAACAGTTGGTTGTACAGGTATGAAGGAATCGAGATAGATATAGGATTCCATATATCAAAATCATCAGTGTCGAAAAAAATTTGATGGAGCCATGTTCGTCCGTCCGTCCGTCCGTCCGTCTGTCCGTTAACACGATAAGTTGAGTAAATATTGAGAAATCTTCACCAAATTTGGTACACGAGCTTATCAAGACCTAGAATAGTTTGGTATTGAAAATGAGCGAAATCGATTGATAACCGCGCCCACTTATATATATATAACATTTTGGAAAATACAAAAAAACTGATTATTTAGTAAATAAAATACCTAGAATGTTGAAATTTGACGTGTGGACTTATATTGAGACTCTTGATAAAATGGGCGTGGTACCGCGCACTTGTGATAAAATAAATTTTACAAATATTATTAATCGTAAATCAAAAATCGTTAAAATTATCGTAACAAAATTCGGCAGAGAGCTTGCCTGTACAATAAGGAATGCTTTGAAGAAAAATTTACGAAATCGGTGGGGTACCACGCCCACTTTTATATAAAAGATTTTTAAAAGGGTCGTGGACGAATAAAATAACCAATATATTGCAAAAAAGAGCTTTGTATCAATGGTATTTCATTTCCCAAGTGGATTTATAACAATAAATATGAAAAGCTTCAAATTTTAAAAAATGGGGGTGGCACCGCCCTTTTATGACTTAGCAATTTTCTATGTTCGGGAGCCAAAACTCGGAGAAAAATGACGGGTCATAATAAAATTGGGTACACAAATTTTCCCTATAGCAGGAAATATTTCTTGAAAAAATGCACCGGATCGGTTAAAGACCAGGGCAACTTAGGTTAGGTTAGGTTAGGTTAGGTCAAGTGGCTGCCTTCCACATCGGAGCGGCACACTTAGGCCTTTATAGGCACATTGTGAAACGACACGGATTTGTTCCTACTATCCTAATCAAACCACTTCGTTGAGGTTGGCAAACTTAGATATAAAACAAGTTTAAAAGGGTCGTAGACTAGAATAATAATCTCTAGCTTAGCAAAATATAGTTTTGAATCACTTATCATGTTTATTATAAGAGGAAATGGGGAGATATTTTTCTTTAAACGCGCGGTGCCACGTGTTATGTAGAAATGTAATTTGTCTGAAATGAAATGTGCAATTGAAGCTCACGCTGAGTATATAATGTTCGGTTACACCCGAACTTAGACACCTTTAATGGTTGTTTAAATTTGCCATATAGATTTGCATATACCGAATGGTGGGTGTGAAGTGCACATTTCAATGTTACCAATGTTAGCTTTTCAGTTGGCCACCCTACGCACACATATTTGGTTATGCGTGTGCTATCTGTATTTAGGGATTTTACGATTTGTAATTGTGTGCTTGTTTTGGAAATTCGTGCACTAATGCAAAATAAATGCGTCTCTCAATTGCAAAGTGATATTCATGAATAAACACATACATACATATAAGGGGAATGCATATGCGCAAATATGCAAATATGCATACGGGGGTGCTAACGAAAGTTCTTTTCGATGATGATTACCACGCCAGAAACAATAAACTGTTTGCAAGAGTACAAAAAAAAATATTTTAAAATTTCGAAAAAACAGAATTAATGTAAATTGCCTTTAATTACATTGAGATTATTGCACACCAACTTATGATGTGCCAACAATTCATGCCGAAATTACGACTGCGAAGCCTTTTTAATACAGGAAATTAATGCGATAGAAAATCTTAAAATTCTATCCTAGAGAAAATTGGCATTGGTATAAAGTTGGATCGATTTTCTAAGTAAGGTATGTCGAAGCATGTTTGTAAAGTTCGTCATAAGCCATGCTTGTAAAACATGCGCATATCAGCAAAACGCCGCCACAATTAGGGTAGATATGGAAACTGCCTTTTGAAGACCTGCGGCAGACATCTACCAAGAAAACTGGGCAAACAAGTTACTACTGTGGACTGTGTATTGTAGGTACTGTGCGTATAACAAAGCCTGCTCAGTGAAGAAATCCAGAAGTAAAGAAACCCGGAATAGTAGAGCAAAGAACATGTGAATACCCGGATCGGATTACTTGAAATGTGAGTACTAGGATGAATAAATGCATCTTTAAGCGGTCTATAAGTGATAAACTAGCAAAGCATTGACGGTGGCATGAATTAAATTCTGTGCGTATACGAAACGGTTTAAAAAGGCGGCAATGCTAAGAAAGCCCTTTCGAAGAGCAAATTGTTCAGGGACTAACAAATTATGATAATTAAATGTTCATGAAGTTAATGAAAATCCCTTGAATTGCTCATTGATGATCATTTACCATGGAAAAATAATACAGAACACCAGGTAGAGAGTACTTACGATGACGGAGTTAAGATCGAGTTGCTGATAAAGATTTAACACAAACTTTAACTGCTGAGAACGAAACGAGTATTCCCTTCTACGCTTCAAGAGCCAAGTAGAACGATGGTGGTAATACTCAAGATAAGATATGCTGGGCGCATAAGATTGAATCTGTGTCGCACTCCTAGAGAAGATGTGCGCCTTTTCAGACTTTACCCCCAGCGGGTTAGGGGGTCAGACTATACCCGAGGTAGGTATGACTGTCGTAAGAGGCGACTAAAATACCGCATTCAAGGGGCTGTGTAGTGCAACACTTTCAGGTTGCCAGCGCAATATACAGCTTCTCCAAACCCAATTGTCAACCTCACCTATCCGCGGCGAATCCTGTTCACTAAGAGATGAGCCTCTGGCGACCCCAAGCTCCTCGTGGAACTTGTGGTGGGGAGGGAGGGATGGCCTGAAGGTTTAATGTGGCCATACAAATCATTCCCGAGATGGTCGGGCTAGCACTTAATGGTGCTGTTACCGGAGCGTACCGGATCTGTATCCGGCAAAGGACCATCACATCGATAACACTCCCAAAGCTCTCGGGGAGAAACCTTATCCCTACAACAATAACAACAACAACAACAACGTGTGCGTCTTTTTCTACCAAAAGCAGGAAATATCAAAGACAGTAATTCAACATTGTTTCAGCTCAAAGCCTATGAAGTCTTTTTCAAAACACACGGACGATATGTTTAATGCCCACTCCGAACGGCATCTATAAGGCTTATCAATATGAAACTGAGGAGCTTTTCATGGCAGAAATACACTCGGAGTGTTTTCCAAATCACTGCCGAGGGGCGATACCAAAAAACCTTGTCCGAATCAAACAATTTTTTTCTAAAAAAATGAGAGTTGAAGTCAAAACCTCGGTGTGGTAGGCGGAGCATGTTACCATGACACTACGGCAACCGCCATGAAATGCTATTAATTGGGTATATATATACCCAAAACACGAGCACTAAAGACAATAAATCCATACTCACGCCACTGGAAAGTTTAGTTTTAAAGATATAGAAAGGTTTGATATACAAGGAACACATCTTAGGCATCTTTGTCTAGAAACCAGCGATCATAAATATTCTTCATTGCTTGTAGTAGAAGAAATACAGCTTTGAGTCTACTTCAGAAACCAGCGATCATGGAAGGTCTCGATTTCATTGCAGTACATCCAACCTTGGCAAGGTGTGCTAGATGCAAGTTAAGTTGCAGGCAGATTACCTTGCAATAGAGGATACAGAGCCATAGCAGTATAACGGGACCCTCTGCTATGAGCACTTGTATTCAACCAACTGCTCAGACGGTTTGATGATGAACATGTATTCCTCATCGCGTATACGTGATGACATTGCAGTTGCCATAAGTCACAAATTTCTGCCAATAATTTGCTTCCTGATGGATCGGGCGCCTCAGTAATGCATATAATGGATTTGTACAGCTGTTTACACAACCTGTTTCGAGGAAGATCAAATCGGAAGAGAGAGTGTGAAATCAGATACGGCGCAATATGCGTTCAGAATAATGCTTGGAAGCTTATTGCCCCACAATCTACTTGCTTCGGAAAGCTTTCGGCAAGCAGTATGCCGTCCACTAACATTTTGCGGACAGACTAATGGTCTTGCGCATAGACCCTGACGATACTTTTGGCTTGCCAATCATCTTTTGACCTCTATCTGCCGACGTAAACCTACAGTGAACCGATATTCGACTGCCGATCAATATCTGCCTCTTCACAATACCCCTAGATGCCGCATTAATTGTTTATGCGCTATCGGTAGGCGCAAATGTGTGGGTCGATGGCAGAGCAATAATGATAGGCGGCAAACGGACAGCTGTAGCAATTGGTAGCGCATTAACTGCAGCTATGGGTGTTGTGCTGCTATTACTAAAAACTAAAAGTAAAAAAGAAATATATATTTCTGCTTTTTTCTAGCTTACTAAGCAAACTTTTTTTAGTCCCCTCGCACTCATGCGGATTCATTCATTAAAGATTCATGGTTGGCACATGTAGCTCTGTTTGTCTTTTGCTTTTTTTCTGATTATAACAGCAACACTTATCCACACTTCAACAGAACGCCATACGCGCATATCCTTCTACTCTATCTTCCCTCTCTTCATCGCTTTCAGCAATCGCATGCATATTCATTTTCGGCATGCTATACCCGAACAGTGCGTAAATTATACGGTTCTGCTATTTAACTGCGTATGTGCAAGCGGTGCGTTTCCCGTTATAAGAGTAATATGTTTATATTATGGTTGCACACCATTAATTTTGGGTGGAGAGGGAATTGGCACGCGGTTAATTTTTGGGTGGGCGTAAGTTGTGCCAATGGCTAATCGATCGTTTGTGTTGCACGTTTAAATTCAATTTCATTGAAATTTTCAGCCGCATAGTAGTATGCAAAATTATGCTTTTATATTGGAGCGTAGATATATGTACATATATATGTATATGTCCATATATGTGTGTATGTATAAGTATTTAGAAGTGAGTATAACCCAGTGTGAAGTTATGCGTACTAACATCCAAATTACCGCCTTGAAATTGAAGTCATAAAATACACCAATGCTACCGGCATTAAATATATTCCTTGAAATCAACGCCTAGTTCAAAGCTAGCGCAGGAGTTGAAGTTAAACCACAAAAAAGATAACTTAATAAGGAACAACTTATTTCGGCTACTTTGAGTAGAGCTTCGTCGGCTTCTCACCGGAACAGACAGGCTCTCCAGCGAGCTAGATGATAGTTGCAATAAGTAAGCCCTCAAGATAGACGCACATAGAAGGCAGTGTCTTCTGTCTTCACATATTTGTAAAAAAGGCCTCGTCTATAATAATAAATGTAGTAAGTGCGGGTTGGAGGAGGAAAGGGCAGATCGGACTCCATCCGTTGATTTAGAACTATTGGTATACCCGTGTGTTCTTTAATTTCGGCACCGCATCACTAATCATCCAACTTTATGTGGCTCCATAATCTGTTTGAAGCTTAGTCAAGGGACCATATTGTCTATTCGCTCTATATCAGTAATCACCAAAATTGTTACTGCGACTGTGTTGTAAAGAGTATTACAATCGTAGAGTTATTGTTTTAGTCATTGATTAACGAGCAACGTGTACGCATATTTGTTAACTCTCAACTCAAATTAACAACAGCATCCTTCGGGCTTACTACGACGCTTGCTCGGTGACTACTAAACAAAAGAGAATAAAAATGCGTGTGAAAGTAGTTCGAATCATTATTTCACTAGCTGGCAACCCCTGATCTATATCAAATGGGGCTATGTCCCTTGCTCACTTGTCAGTCACTTGTCAAATTCCGACTTTCCTTTGTGACTTCACTCATTCTCGCTCAGGTTCGGATTCGATAAATTCACAGGCTAAACTTGAGCCTAACGAAACTAAAACTGTATAGCCTGCACGTTACAAACAACTTATAGTTCAGGCAGCTGTTTGAAGGGTTCGTTTTGGACTTTTCTCATTTATTACTCTTTGGGGTTTCTGGTGCGGTTGATGTGCATAATTCATTGAAAGCAGCTACCAAGTGACTGCTATCATGTTTTGTTCCCTTCTCTATTTTACTGCTTGAATATGATGAAATATGCAAAACGTGAACTCCCCGTGGGAAATTATTAACCAGACGTCGAAAATTTCTGTTTAAAATTTTGCGTTGCAGTGCCATATAGGAATAACAACTAGATCTTCAGCGGTATTAAACCGAAAATGGGAGGTCGAAACAGTTGTGTAAAGATAACTTATGCACCGAATTTAAAGTTTCAACAAAGAGAAGCATAAAAATCCGTTAGGTATATACCTACGTTAGCGGAATCTTTCGGCATTTTCTATTGAATTTGGTCTTGAGACAAACCTATTTCTTTTGTTTTACTCAGTCATTATTCGTCTTTGCAGATTATGTATGAGCATATTGCCGGAAAGTTCCATGATATAGTATTTAAATATCGTATCGTAGAAATCCTCAATACCACCGAATTGGTGTCTATAGGATTCATAATGATACAGTTGGTAACCAAAGTTGTACCGCTCGCGCTGAAGTCTAGCTATATGTATTTACCCTGCATTGAACTAGCGCAGAACTGTCTCCTTTGGAGACGGTACTAATTCTAATTCAATGCTTTCAACTGAAACCTTTAACATTGTGATGTCATGCGAAATCGCAATTGTCTCCCTTTGCAGACCATTTGAAAGCATTCTTAAATGGTTCGCTAGCAGGTGGTTCTGAATTTGATTAATTAATTTAAATATATATAGCTTAAACCTTAGCGCTGTTAGTACAATTATGGCTGCCAACTGTTCCCCTCTTCATCACATTAGCACCAGTTCGGAGGTAGTCATTAAACATGTAGTGCGAAATTGGTGCTATGCGTGACTGTCTACCATTTTTCCTGCAGGGTAGCTATACACATTCGAAAATTTGTATGTGCTTCTGAGAAATCATTAACATAGCATACACAATTTCACATTAAAATTGCATTGCAATGCAACCATGCCAACAAAGTTGTAATTAAATAATTATATCGAGAGTTCGAAGTGTCAATGTATATCCTAAATTTATTGTTCGTTCATGCATTTTGCTGATTCCTAATTAATTTATGAAAATACCATTTTAGAATCATTAATAATATTTAACGCACAATGCGTCTGAAACTTGCGTGAATCTAAATCGAATTCCAAATTTGATTAAATTAGAGAATTATAATTCATATACAGACTAATGCAGCTCATTATGTCGAAATTCGATAAATGTTCATAGCATTTCAAATTACGAAAATATGTTTAATTTTCCCTTTCAATTCGGCTTTAGATCGCCAGCCTTTCTCCAGAAGTGCACGCTTGAATTAACAGGAGAGGAAATATTTCTAAAAGTAATCAGTTCTTTTCAGGAGCCGAGACTGTTATAAACGGAGCTCCTCAACCCATATACATTTATAGCACTTTTGTATTTGTTTTGCTCTGAAGAATAGGCACAGACACAAATTCACACTGAATATAAAAAAGTTTTCATAGTACTCACATATAAATTCTATTCTAAGGAAAGTGCCTGAATTTCATATAAAAGTGCAAAGAAAAAGCACTTCCATATGAAGCCAAGGCACTTCTGTATGATATTCAAATTGGCACTGACAAATTGACACCAAAAAATATTTCCAAAATACTGTAGCACTGAGAAAAATTTTAATTCAAAATTTATTTAGTAAGGAACGCCTCTTATTAACTAATAAAATATTTTTTTTTATTACAAAAGTTGAAGTGGTGATTTGCACTTCAATACAAAAATTTGTGAACAGCCCTTTTGTAAGCCTCAAGCTTAAAAAGATAACAGTTATTGTTGCTTGAGTGTTAGGGATTAATATCGAGCGATATATGTGGGAGATTCAGTAACCACCCCGTGTGGCACTTGCACCTGCTGCAGAATGAGAGGGTGTCTCTGGCGATATACTTCGCTTAAGATATCATCGAAGTTTGTAGCATCTATTCATCATGACACGCGGTTGCAGGCGGGACACTGTCTTGAATGAAGCAGGTGAATGGGAAGGCAATGCCATCATCATATTTATTGGCATTTAACAGTCTAAGCGGACACCGTGGTGTGATGGTAGCGTGCTCCGCCTACCACTCCGTATGCCCTGGGTTCACACCCCGGGCAAAGTAACATCAAAATTTTAGAAATAAGGTTTTTCAATTAGAAGATAATTTTTATAAGCGGGGTCGCCACTCTGCAGTGTTTGGTAAGCGCTCCGGGTGTATTTTCTGCCATGAAAAGCTATCAGTGAAAACTCATCTGTCTTGCATAAAACATGTTGGTCCCGTCCGGCCGATTTGTAGGGAAAATCAATAGGAGCACGACGCAAATTGGAAGAGAAGCTCGGCCTTAGATCTCTTCGGAGGTTATCGCGCCTTACATTTATTTATTTTTATAACAGTCTAAGCAATTTTGCGCGCTGCGTAACAAGTTACTCCAGATATCCCTATTTCGCTATAATTGATGCCACTTGGGAGCACTCGGGGGGGCCAAGTCTTTCGCCACCTGTTACGCGCAACTCCTTCGACTTCCTTTGCTTCCAAATGCAATTTAAATGCTTTATAGGCTGAAGCGTCTTCGATCAATCGCATGACATGAGTCAGCCAGCGAAGCCTTTGGGCTTTTATTCGTTGTATCATCCACATATCTGCGTAAAGCTCATCCCCCTTGATACTCGCCATCGGCCTCACGAACAGAACCAAAAATCCCCCATATAACTTTTCTCAAGAACCCACGAAGGAGATGGTCGCTTATCACCGTCGACTTTTCCGAGCCATACTGGTATGATGAGCGACCTGTAGAGCGTAATTTTTGTTGGTCGAGAGAGGACTTGACTTTTTAATTACTCAGTCCAAAACAGCCCTTGTTATTCTCCTATGATATTGCTTTCGCTGGTAACGCTAGTTTCCAGATATACGAAGTCCCAAATAGTCTTCAATTTATAAAAGTCAGTAGCAACGTAACAACCAAGGTACTAATGTGCCGATTCTTTCTAACAATCTTTAAATATCTAAATTATAGCACAGTCCTTGTTTGGAGAGCCGCCATGTAAAAGACACTTCCAAGACAAAATAGATTGAAGGTGCAGAAGGGAAGGTGCAGATATCCCGCTCATTGATTTCCATGGACAAATTCGTGACGTGTATGAAGAGGCTAAGACCATTGCCATGCAGATAATACAATGGATAGGGCAGAGAAGGATAGTTGGGCTTGGGCCGCCCAGGACCCTGGCCGGTAGGAGGGGTAAAAGCAAGTAGACTTCCCAGACTAAAGCCAAGTATGTAGCTCATGGCTTTAAACCAATGTCTCGTCACGATCATATTTTAACTTTTGTCTTCGTCTGCAGGACAACAGCTCAGGCGGACGACATACGTAAGTAGAGCGTTCTACATAAGGATGCTTTTAAGATAATTAAAAAAAAAGACATCGCTGCGCTTCCATGAACCAAAACCACATAGTCGTAAATTTTGACTTCTACGATACAACATCTCCCAACAAGTTGAGATTGATATACTTTTCCGGGGTGCCGAAGTATGGTCACACAAGTTTCTAGAAAATGAAAAAATATCAAGCTAGCAATGTGGATCACCTACTCTTCCTTGAGACCAATCGCTGGGCGATATGAATAAGGGGGTCCTTTATAATTAACTAAGAAAAAGCATCGCTACCCTCTCCGTGACATAAAAACTATAGTCTCAAAATTGAATTTCCATTATGTAAAACCTCCCAATGAGTTTGGGTTGATAGACCTTTAGGGGCTTCATATATGGTCATAAAAGGTTCCAGAACAAAAATGTATACCAAGCTAACAATTTGGACCATCACGTTGAGGCAGCCAAGATACTAATGCAGCTTTGGACAATGAAGAAGATAGGTGCAGTAAATCTGCTCGCGCAAGCAATCGGCGGCTTAACGCTGTAACCATGGAGTGAGAGGACATTTTTAATCCACTACGTACTTTCACTACAGACATACAAGGTTTCCACCTTACTCCAAAAACAAAAAAAGGTACGATGAAGAACGCGAGCTTCTTCGGAAACGAAGGATCTATTTTGCTTACAGGGCCATCGTGTGTGTGGCAACGCGCAGCATGTGTGAAAGCGGAGAGGGACAAAAGATGCTTACTAGGATAAAAGTCATATCAGGAGGGACGACCTGTTTTGAAAACTATAAAAAAATCGACAAGCTCATGAAGCACTAACAACCTAACAACGGAAACCTGGTAACAGACTTAAAGAACATGCTGAACTTATGAAGGGAGCTATACCGATGGTTCCAAACTAACCGACCCCTTCCCCCGGTTGTTTAGTGCGTCGATCCAGAACTACGTAGATCATACAGGCTTTCAGATTACTGCAGGAAATTTCAGGCGGAAATTTTATCCATTAAGGAAGCAGCAGAAATTCAGGACTAAGCTTGCTTGGGCGACCGTTAAGACAATAATCTAACACAGTACTTTATCAAAAAGTGTCCTGGAATTCCCCGGCCCATACATCCATGCTATGTTCCTGGTATTAAAGGTCTTAACATTTAACGAAAAGGCCGATGAGTCGACAAAGGAGGGTGCAGTACTCCATGAATCGACGATAGACATCCAAATCAATACAAAAGGAGACAGGAGTTGCATTATGATGCATCAAATAGGCAAAGCGCCACAGAAGTGCGGAGGTGCAAGGCTTGTAAGATCATTTTCAAAAAAGACGTTAGACTCATTATGTTGTTCATATTCCTAAAGACGCACGATGAGCATACTAACTGGACACTGCCTTTGCAGCTTCATGCTTATAAGTAAACCCTTGTTAGTAACAGCAGATTAAGGAAGTGCGAGCTGCACGAAAAAGCGGTTGAGTACGTTCTGTATTCGTGATTTGCGTTCGCGAAGTCAAGGCTCCAGCTAATAGGGCCGGAAGAGTTGCCAAATCTAGAGGCAGCAATTAAGCAAGGTCTTAGAAAACGTCTAGTATTTCCTAAGAGGATGGAGCTTTTCTATAACATGAGTCCTGACTGGGGGTTGGTCATCAAACATGTTTTGGTAACACTATGGGCACATTTAGTCTGGCTGTGCGATTGATAATATTCGGTCTAAAACAATTACAGTTATCCTGAATATTATGGACTTCTGGGCGAGCTTAAAACACGGAGCCGAATAATTGATTAAGAGCAGGTATCAACTGTATGCAAAATGTGGTCGAAGGAGCATATGCCCCACATCGGAACTTTATTTTGGTCTGTCCCATCAAGAAATGCGATCTCACACATTGCATATTGGGACCTGTCTATCGAATTACGCTAGCCCCTAGAATCATTTAGGTATTTTAGTCGCGTCTTACGACAGGCATACCTACCGCGGAGTATGTTCTAAGCCCCCTAACCTGCTGGGGGAAACAATACACCTCATCACCCACACCTCAGTGGCGCGCTTTTACTCACCGACCGCATTTGTGATGCCCCTTCAATCTCCGCAAGGCAAGATTACAAATATTGTCGAACACATTTTTTGTATCGGATAACTGTTTTTCAGGTTCCCTTGTTTACTTCATCTCCATACAAACACATGTAATGGACATTGGTAACTGCTCGTAAACGTGTAATCTACTTCGAATGGCCGATTGATTTATTGCAAGCAAATACACGGATCATGCAGAAGATGTGTGCGCGTGTGTGTGTGTGTGTGTTGGCCAACAACGCCATATTCAATTGTGCAGAATATCCAAATGTACAGACGCGCCATCCAACCGCGTAACATCGAGCATCAGAGCAACAATAAGCATATTTACCAATACATATGTATGGCCATTAATATATTTTTCCGTATTTTGTTAAAGCCACTGCTAAAAGGTGCTGATAGTGGGCGAAAACAACAATAGCCAACAAATGTAAATCGAAAGCGATCACTGGCTCAGGAGCAAATGTTTTATGAGTTTGTGCATGTGAATTGTGGTTTGGTAGGGATTTTGCGAGTCATTAAAGTATTTTAAATGGTGTATAAAGTTTTAATTTTATTTCACAGAGAACAGAAACGAGGTTCAGCAATAAATTTCTGTAAGGAGTTCTAAGAAAAGCATTAGTTCGATGTTGTGTAAAGGTGGCTAGCAATACGAATCTGAAATATTATGAGATTCCAGCAAATATGTGTCCTCCCTCCAGAAAAAAGAAGTCATAACAAGCTATTTATCTAGAGACACAAATCGGATGGTGTCATCTCCTTACTTTTCAGGAACTCTCACGATTTCCCCGATTTTGCACGATTTCCCCAATTGAATAGATTTTAGGGCAACCAAAGAAGCTTTTCCAAACTCACAGGGGACTAATGCAAATATGAATGAATTCTTAACGTTAAATAAATGCAAATCCCGCCATATAGTCCAGCTAACGAGACTTTTAAGCCCTTGTTTTATTTAGGGCAGCAGCTCAAAACGGAGTCGTGCTTAAACTAGATAGCAAAAGAAAATAGCCTAGAATGTTCCTCACTACAGAAGGCATTTTTTCGTTGGTGTAAGCGCTTAGCCGAACTCCATAGCGTCTACGCCATTTTCCTCATAAGAGTGCGGCGGGATGTCGGTGACCAAAAACTGCCTACCCTCCTAATCCAGGGTGTCATGTGGACCGTGCCTATTGTATTATTTGCAGCCAGGGGATATATTCGCTTGTATTCCAATGGAGCCTTCCCGATACCGGGACACCGCGGAAAGTATTGATAGCCTACCATAGTAAGGGCGCTGCTGCCGTGGTCGGTTATTTTCCAATATTTAGTACTGGACTGCTGAGCCCGCCTTATCGGGCAGGTGGTCGAACAAACCCGGGTCAACTGGACAAAATTCTATTTATGTTGAAACAAAACTGTGACAACCCAAAGAGGTTGCCAATATTGAGGGACTGGAGGAGTCCAATGATTTCCTAACAACGATGCGTATAACTGCGTACATATAACAGAGCTTGTCTTCTAAGAAGGTGGAGAGGGAAAGCAAAGCCGCCATGGTGAAGCAATGAACTGATTCTTCTTAGAAGACAAGTAAAAGAAATGTTTAAGCTGGCAGCGACCGCGATAAGCGAAGCGTGCCGGGACGAGTAAATGGATCTGTTGATGATCTTTAAGCGCTCAATTTCCAAGGTGAAGAGCGTCTCATGAAAAAATGTCCGGGCGGGCATCGAGTGCTCCAGCGAAACAGCGCGGTTGAAGAAAGTTCCATCAAAGGGAAATATAGTTCAGGGAAAGCAGCACATACCGTTGTTATGATTGCTGTTATTGACGTAGCCGGAAAACACTTTCCGATTGTTTAGGACTAAAAAGTGCCAACAAAAGGGAGAGAAAACTGGAGATTGTAATGTGAGAAACGCCAGAATGAGTTACATGTTACTATAGTACCTCTTCTGGCTGATAATGAAAGTAAACAGGCATCATATCCCTAGATCATTCATCGAGCGAACTCTTTAACTAACTTTTAAAGTGATTTATGTCATTTCATTTTGCCAATACTTTATTAACTATAAGTGTAGCTGATTTTTGATGGACACTCAGATCAATTATCATATACTTTAACGAACCGTGGAATTAAATCCACTGAACTGCACCAGCATATCGTAAATAACTGCATACTGTGTACATGCCCTTAAGCTCACAAACAGCAATCGAATTGGCTTCGTACGTCCATTTTCACTTTTAATCTCATGCCAATTGCCTTAATGGATGTGTTCAACACAGACCAAAGCTTGTACACAAATGTTCTTACATACCTTTATGCATTGTACATATACATACATATGTACGTATGAATAGTAAGTAAAACAAGTTTGTATGTGCTATTGGTAGCAGCCACGAGAAAAACGTGTGAAGGACCGTGATTTGAATGCTATTGAACACCTCTATCGGGTTTGTATTTCACAAACTACTATTGTACTATAAGTATATAGACGTAGGTCATTGACACCATATGAAGCTCGAAATGAAAATCACAACTTAGCTAAATTCGTAAATACGTTATATAAAGTTAAACGTTATAGCGGCTTGCAAAGCTGAACTCTTGAAGCCTCAGGAAGGCAGAGATATCGAGATAAATGCCGTTGTCACTATTAATCTCCGTGATTGAAATCTCAGTATAATATCTTACAACTCTCAACTTTATGGAGTACAACAAATTATAAGCCATGCGCGAGAGTCTCTCAGACCTGGGATGTCAGCTCATTGGGTTTTACGGATATGAATCTGGTACGCGAATCTTCTGGTACTACCCCGACTGCTTCGCGAAGGATTTTCTTTATATCCGAGCATTCGGTTCTGTAGATTTTAGGCGCCTATATTGTGAGTATACAGCTGTATTTCTTCAATAAATAAAAAAAGTCAGGGGCCAAACTTTTTATTCCCAACACAGACCAAAGCCAGGTTACGGTTTTAGAGCGCAGCTCCAAGTGGACAAGCAAACCTTAATTTTTCAGTAACATAGATTGTGGAATCTACTTAAGTTGATTTTCTTTTACCGTCTGGTACACATAAGGAAGTATTTTGGAACTTTTTTAGGAAAGGCGCGAGCAGATTTAGGCCGAGCTGCTTTTCCATTTTGTGAAAGAAATTCTGCTGCTCTTGAGGCAGCAAATCTTCACAAATTCCTAGTCAAAGTAAAAAACAGTGCCGTTCTATGGCATGAAGAGTATTAAGGAAAAGGGGCGTGGTCACGCCCATATTCAACATTTATCAAATTATCATACTTTGCTTCACCATTATCACTACTCAGGTCGAATATCAGTATCTGGTAATATTCCGTAAAAATATTAATTTTCTTAAGATTGGGCTAAAAAGTGGAAGTGAACGTGACTTGGACAGGTTATATATATTCTGTAAGGTCGAAAAAGTGGGAGTGGATGTTAACCGATTTTGTTATTGTCGCCCAAAGTACATATATATAGTAGCAAGGTCAATGTGGCATTTTCACCCACTAAATCTTCCGCGACCTTATTTACAACATGGACGTCCAATGGACGACCATTTTGAACATCCACGTCGACGGCACTACGCTACCGACTGTCATACAGCCCAAAATCTTGGCTGTGACGATTGATCAGGATCTACATTTTGGTGAGCACGCAGCCGCAATTGTTCCGAAAATCCATAGCCGTAATAAAATTCTCAAATTCCTTGCTGTCAGTACCTGGGGAAAAGATAAAGAAACGCTCATTACTACATACAAAGCAATTGGCCAGCCGATTGCATGCTACGCGTCCCCTATATAGTCACCAAGCCTAAAAATTACCCACTGGAAGAAGCTACAGGCCTGCCCAAAATACTGCTCTCAGAATTGCCAGGGCTGTCTTCTTATGTTCCCCAGAACACCATCTACATAATGAGGCAAGAATACTCCCCATCAGGGAGAGAAATGAGATGCTAACCAAGCAGTTCCTGTTGAATACCCAGAAACCTGGGCATCCAAACAGACACGTGCCACTCTTCCTCAACTTCGTTCTGGATACTGTAACAGGTTAAACTCTTACCTATCCAGAATCAACCCCGACATACAAAATGTATGCCCCGCTTGCAATGTGTTCCCACATGACACCAACCATCTCTTTAATTGTCATGTGGAACCAATGCCTCTAACACCCCTTTCATTATGGTCCACCCTGTTGAAACAGCAAGTTTCCTTGGGCTCCCGTTAGAGGATATTGATGACAATTGGTGATTGGTCTCGGCTGTTAGGTGGGGCGAAGCACTGCACAACAACAAAAACAACAGCAAGGTCAATGTCTCTTCCAAATTTTAGCTATCTTTTATCGTTTTTTTTTGCGGGTCGTGCTTGAAATGCAGATCTACGGAAGAGGGTCTTTTTAATCTTTTCAAACATATTCGAAACGCAGTCTCCGAAATCGGTAAAGACTTTTTGCATTGGGGGTAAATTCAAGTATGATGAAAACTGTTTAAAACTTATAAATGTATTACTGATGTACCCCCTAATGCTAATAGTGACAGCCGTAATAATAAAACGAAACGTACTAATGCCTCGCAACAAATTAAATGGGGTTACACTGAAATGTAATCCTTGGTCGGGAAATACCGCTCCGGTACATAGAACCGACCGCCTTGCGGAAGAGGAACGCATACTCCCCAGGGAAACGCGTGTCACTCTTCTCAACTTTGATCTGGATACTGTAACAGGTTAAACTCTTACCTATCCACAATAAACCCCGACATAAAAAGTGTATGCCCCGCTTGCAATGTGTCCCCACATGTCACCAACCGTCTCTTTAATTGTAGCGTGGAACCAACGCCTCTAACACCCCTCTCATTATGGTTCCCCCTGCTGAAACAGCAAGTCTCCTGGGACTCCCGTTAGAGGATATTGATGACAATTTGTGATCGGTCGCACCTATTGGATGGGACGAAGCACTGCTACAACAAAAACAACAACAACAACGACTATTTCTCGGCTGGCGTACTGACCCTCGACCCCGTTCAAAGCACCACGAACCCAATCGTTCCCTTACCTAGCACCGTAGAATTAATAAACTTAGCATCCCCAAGTCCACTTACAGTAGAGCCTTCAACATCAAAGGCACCTCCAACAAAACCAGCAGCTAAAAAAATATTGAGACTGTAAGCCCGTTCTCAGGCACTGAGCCTGGAACTAGCAAGTTGGTTGTAATCCCTCCTAAAAAAATCCATTTTTGTGTCAAGATTCGAGAGGGAGACTACTGAAGACTGAACATTCCTTGCTTCAAATGGATTTAAATCACTTGGTTACCTGGTGCAATGTAAATTATATGCGCTCAATCTTAAAAATGTAATGTTATGTGTTTTCTGGGAGAATTTCGCTGCCAGCTTCATATAAAATTAACAACCATAGTCAAGAAATTGTAAATAGTTTTTTTGACTTGGGAGTCATGATGGATTCCAAACTTAGTTTCAATCTTCATATTAATGCTACATTGAATAAAGGCAAAGGTGTTTTTGCATTTGTTAAACGGTGGTCAAAAGAATTTAACGACCCTTACGTAACTAAAGCACTTTTTACAACATTAGTTAGGCCAATATTATATCTTCCACCTTATACTAATCGATTAAAACTTATCAATCTTCCAACTCTTGCTAGTCGAAGGGAAATGCTTGCTGTAATATTTGTGACAAAACTTTTAAATGGATCAATTTCAAGCCCATTCCTTCTGAATGAAGTGAGCTTTTGTGTTCTCTCTCGTACTCCGAGACACTTCAAACCTCTCTTGCTGAAACAATGTAGAACGAATTTCGAACTAAATGAACCTTTTCGGTGTTTATGCCAAGATTATAACTCTCACTCAAACACATTTGAGAGCTCGGACTCCCTTTTTTCTATAAAAAAGACTGTTCGCACCACTCTTAATAATTAATGTATAAAACGATTGCTTCTGTTCTCTTTAAGCATTACGCTTGGCTGATGATATCTCTTCTGTAGCTGAGCAGTCTCAGATCTCGACGCTTGACAAACCGCTGCCCATCAAAGATGCGGCAAAAAAAGAAGTTATGATATACCTATATATGTAAATCGATCGCGTGAACAGGATTAGCATGGTTTCATTGGGCCACTTGAGGGCAGCTGCCACAACGTCCATTCACAATACAAAAAACAAAGCACGATAACACCAAAGAGCATCTTCGGTTCCCAAGAATTTTCGGTGTTAACGTTTCAGCCATTTAGCTTGTCGACATAAAACAAGTCGGCATAAAACAAGTAGGTCCCGTCCAGACATTTTTTAGGAAAAATAAGAGGAGCACGATGCAAATAGGAGAGAAGATCGGCCTAAAATCTCTTCGGAGGTTATCGCGCCTTACAGTTATTTTTATTTAAAATCCTAAAACGCAGTATATGAAAAAAGCATAGCCACTGCACTTGGAAAATGGTCTCGCAGCCCTCTGTCCCGTTCTACGTGAAGTCTTATGAGAGTTTGGAGCATGACGCTTTCTTACAAAGGATCTTTAGAATGCTGTAATTCTTTAAAAGGCATGGAGTGTACGTAGCTTTTTCTCCAATCTTTTAGATGAACATCAAATAGAATTTCCCAAATGTACTCGGCTTGGACTAAGGGGATTCAGAAGGATAAGGGTACAATAGACTTCTAGTTCGCACTTGCCTCCCCTCTTCTATTGTCAATCTAGTTTCATGCTGGTAAGTTGCAACGACGTCCATTTTTTCAATTAAATGCCACAATCTTCAATAGCATAACCTTAATCACAAAAACTGAAATGTGCTAGCCCTCGCAGGGAATAGTAAGTCCTAATAATGATAATATTCATAGCACCTGACGATATAACACTTGGACTTGCTCAAACATAGACGCTCTACACGTAGACATACAAAGTTCCATGCATTCAAGTACAATGTGCTTTGTGGATCAATTCTCTGTATGAAAAAAATTGTTATAGTGTGCGACCTGACGCGAGTCGACCAAACCATATTAGGCCATATAACTCAGAGACTATATAACAATGCAATCGAATGTGCAGCTAACGCCAATGATGCATTATGACTCCGCATTCCATGAAGCCAACAGTTAAATGGGTTTATAACTTGTCCCGTTTTTATATCTCCAACAGTTTTGCATCATTTGCATCATTTGATATGGGCAATAAGTAGAGTGTTGTGGTGCTTAAATGCATCAACATTTAATCCACGCACATTTGCCATAATTTTAGTCACCACGTACCTGCGCAGTGCATAAGTACGTATGGTACCCCCTTTCGATATGTGTAATTATTATGTCGTATTGGGACGCAGCATGTGGAAGTGCATAATTATGGTTAGAAGTCATAATTATGCCGTTGAATGCGGCTATGAGATTGTTTCTTAATTTAGGAATTTTCAGTGCCGTAGAGGGAGATTAGTATATTATTTCCCGCGTTAATGTAGACAAATACATACATTCATACACATGTGGTATACATATATGTAGTTGGTCGAATTTTTTTTTTTAGATTTTATAATTTATTTAATATTTGGGAAAATTTAAACAACGTGACATCAGGACGGACAAGGCGACAGCTGTTTCGATTATACTTGTAAATCTCTTCAAAGCCTTTCCCCGGGAGTGGGAGTCGAACTCGCACCCCTACGATAGTTGAAATGGTTGTAAACGCATTCAGCTACGTCATGCCTGTTGTGAAGTCTTCCCATTGCCTTCTTTATGCATATTTTAATCTTTTACACATTGCATACTTCGTATGCAATTATGTGTTAAAGCTATGCTTGGTACGGCGGTTTTTCAAAGAAACTTTGGTTTTTGTTGCTGTTTTCGTCTATTTATAGAACTACAACAATTAACCAATTTTGTCTGTTTGTATGATTTTTAATAATCGGGGATTGCCCATATTGCTTTTTTAAATGTATGAAAACATTTATTTGAAGCAATAATTTATAATTTATTTAATAATTTGGGAAAAATTTAACAACGTGACATCAGGACGGACAAGGCGACAGCTGTTTCGATTATACCTTGTAAATCTCTTCAAAGCCTTTTCTCCCGGGGTGGGAGTCGAACTCGCACCCCTACGATAGTTGAAATGGTTGTAACGCATTCAGCTACGTCATGCCTGTTGTGAAGTCTTTCCCAATTGCCTTCTTTATGCATATTTTAATCTTTTACACATTGCATACTTCGTATGCAATTATGTGTTAAGCTATGCTTGGTACGGCGGTTTCAAAGAAACTTGGTTTTTGTTGCTGTTTTCGTTCTATTTATAGAACTACAACGAATTAACCAATTTGTCTGTTTGTATGATTTTTAATAATCGGGGATTGCCCATATTGCTTTTTAAATGTATGAAACATTTATTTGAAGCAATAATTTTATAATTTATTTAATAATTTGGGAAAAATTTAACAACGTGACATCAGACGGACAAGGCGACAGCTGTTTCGATTATACCTGTAAATCTCTTCAAAGCTCTTTTCTCCCGGGAGTGGAGTCGAACTCGCACCCCTACGATAGTTGAAAATGGTTGTAAAACGCATCAGCTACGTCATGCTGTTGTGAAGTCTTTCCCAATTGCCTTCCTTATGCATATTTTAATCTTTTACACATTGCATACTTCGTATGCAATTATGTGTTAAAGCTATGCTTGGTACGGCGGTTTTCAAAGAACTTTGGTTTTTGTTGCTGTTTTCGTTCTATTTATAGAACTACAACGAATTAACAATTTTGGTCTGTTTGTATGATTTTAATAATCGGGGATTGCCCTATTGCTTTTTTAAATGTATGAAAACATTTATTTGAAGCAATAATTTTATAATTTATTTAATAATTTGGAAAATTTAAACAACGTGACATCAGGACGGACAGGCGACAGTGTTTCGATTATACTTGTAAACATCCTTCAAGCCTTTTCTCCGGGAGTGGAGTCGTCCCACTCCCGGAGAAAAGCTTTGAGAGATTTACAAGGTATAATGAAACAGCTGTGTCGCCTGTCCGTCCTGATGTCACGTTGTTTAAATTTTTCCCCAATTATTAAATAAATTATAAAATTAACATTGCTTCAAATAAATGTTTTCATACATTTAGCAATATGGGCAATCCCCGATTATTAAATCATACAAACAGACAAAATGGTTTATCGTTGTAGTTCTATAAATAGAACGAAAACAGCAACAAAAACCAAGTTTCTTTGAAAACCGCCGTACCAAGCATAGCTTTAACACATAATTGCATACGAAGTATTGCAATGTGTAAAAGATTAAAATATGACATAAGAAGGCAATTGGGAAAGACTCACAACAGGCATGACGTAGCTGATGCGTTTACAACCATTTCAACTATCGTAGGGTGCGAGTCGACTCCACTCCCGGAGAAAGCTTTGAAGAGATTTACAAGGTATAATCGAAAACAGCTGTCGCCTTGTCCGTCCTGATGTCACGTTGTTTAAATTTTTCCCAAATTATTAATAAATTATAAATTAAAAAAAATGCTTCAAATAAATGTTTTCATACATTTAAAAGCAATATGGCAATCCCCGATTATTAAAATCATACAACAGACAAAATGGTAATTCGTTGTAGTTCTATAAATAGAACGAAAACAGCAAACAAAAACCAA
>JARSSU010025764.1:0-54984 GCA_029619165.1 Eurosta solidaginis | reverse complement strand
GTATTTTTTTTTTACCCTCCCCCCCAAAAAAATTTCATGGCAATCTGTCAAAAGCCGTTATCGCAGTTATGAAGTGGACAATCAAAATGTACACCTTAGTTTTATATATATAGATTAATGAAGTTTGAGGAAATGTGAGGAAAATGCAAGGGTTAACGGTAAAAAGTGATTTTTCCCATACATAAAATTTTTTTATTTGCTATAAACTTTTTTGTTTAAGACTTTATGAAAAAATACTCATATTATAGAAACTTTCATGTGAATGAGGCTAAAATCGATCCCCATCAAAGTTTTAATGTGATTAACAAATTTTTTTTCATTTCCCTAAGTCCAATGAAAGCCAAATCCAGCCCACTGTAGCGTCGGTGAGGGTTGTATCGCAGAGTACCAAATTATCCCTCGGAAACCTTCCGAATTATAGTCTTGTCGTACCTGTGTTCCACCTACACCAATGGATCGCTCCATCACACCATGTACTTGGCCAACTAAACTACTTCGCAGAGCTTGATTTGACGACTGACTTGCATAATCAGTATCGTCTTGACGTTTCACAACAGTAGTGCGCGCTGCCTTGAAACCACCCTTCATCTTTCTGGAAAATTATATACTTCCTTGTTAGTGCATCACATAGGGTTGCAATGCCAGCGTTTTTGATTTATTTGGCCCACTCATTCCAAAACCTTGCCCGATTTACTTCTTTGACTTTTGTGGTCTCTGCTGAATCTCCTCCACCAAAACTCGCTTACTGCGAACCCTTCCCAAACTGAAGTTAAGTGGTATATCCGGTTCTTATAACGCATAAACATTCTCCAACATCCTTATGTCATGGTCAACTAAAGAATCCACCCCCAAAATCAAACATCAACAACCTCTCGCCACACACGAATTTGTGCAGAACCATGACCTTCCAAAACCTCACATACCACTCTCCCGGACTTGGCTACACTCCAGTGACCGTACGCAACCTTGCTCCTGGTAATGGATTTACTCCCCCTGTTGGACCAAATCAGATCCGATTAAGAAATGAGATGCGCCCTCATACAGTCAGTACACGCTCCTTGCCAATCCAACATTCCTTCAGACGTTAAGACTGCTCGATTTTCTTCAAATTTTCGAGATAGATATCCACAGGACATCAACAACTGGACAAGCTCTCGATCTTAAATCTGAACGCTCTTGCTCATACCTCCAGCTTACGTTTACGCACACCCAAGTTGGAAAACCATGACCGTGCTGAATGACAAGCAATGTAACCTGGGTTACCGCCACTTGAAAAACTTCATAACTCCGTAAATTTTTCTGTAGTGATCACTTCAAGCCACCTCCAATATTGTTTCACCCATATGGCCCATTTCCAAACGGCCGGATTAGAAAACTGGCT
Source organism: Eurosta solidaginis (assembly GCA_029619165.1). Lineage (NCBI taxonomy): Eukaryota > Metazoa > Arthropoda > Insecta > Diptera > Tephritidae > Eurosta > Eurosta solidaginis. The sequence continues at coordinate 53,603 of JARSSU010025764.1, read as the reverse complement.
TACACAGAAGCGATGCTGTTTCCAGAATCAGAGAATGTGATACCGTTTCTCGAAATGTAGGTTTCTGGTTTGCGTTATGTCGCTCGCTTCGTTTCGAAATCCCGTATTCCATTAATTAAAGCTCTGGGTTTTACCCTTTTGGGTATTCCACGGGTGCGTTCGCATTCGCTAAAAGTGCCAGCCTTTCAACATCCGACGCAAACTCTTGCAAGGTTTCACCAGGCCGCTGGAAGCGGATTCAGTAACTCCATTTGGTATATCTGCTTCCTATGATTCAGTTCCGCATCGTCTCTCTAGAGCGACCACCAATGCTTCATAACAGTTCGTTTGCCCTCTGGAATGGTTTATAAAATCTCAGCTGCAGGCCCTTTCAATGCCATGAAAAAATGCAGCAACTTATATCCGCATTCCAGTTTTCAATGCTGACAGTATTCCAAATTGATCTTTAATACCTGGAAAAGGAACAGAATCGTCAAAAAGGTGGTGTCTTTATCTTTGGATTACTCGCTGAAACTGTGGGTTATTTGTTTTAGCTGCCCATAAACTTTTAACGCTTATATCTCGGCATCAATTTGTCCTCGAGTGTAAAATTTTTGCAACCTCTTCTCTCCAGTTTCACAAAACGGCTGCGATGATACCTTTCCGAAATTTGTGCCGACATAATCAGAATAATTAGCCACTTACGCGCTTCAGTTGAGATGCCAAATATGTCTTCTTGTTCTTCAATTGTGAATGTATCATACCGTGATTTCCTGGAGATTCCAAGGTTGAGGATGCCATATCGGTTGATATTTGTGACATTTCTGAAATGCGTGCCTCCTGTGCTTCAATCTTGGATGTTATAGTGTGTCTCCTGGGATACAGATGGGATACCATATACGTCTTCTGTTCTTCAGTTGTGATGCCATATATGTCTTCTGTTCTTCCAATTGAGATGACATTTGCGACGACGTTGATGTACTGTCGATGTTGTGCAGATATTGCCAGCCAATATTATGTTCAAGTCTGTGCTGGTAACTGTCTGAGATGTTTCGTTTTTCTCTTCAATTTTTGTTTTAGATTTTTCCACATCAGGATAAAAGACATACTCGTCCACATTAATTCCTTCCAATTCCATAGCCTCTCGTAGTCGTGCTCTGAATTTCGAGTTTATTGCCGGTTGTATTCAATCCACGCTCTCCAACTCCTTCTTCAGTTGCTGGATCTTCAATTCACTCCACTTTTCATGTCCTTGTTTGTATTCAAATTTTCGGAATTTATTCAACAATTCCTCTTCCGACACCAACTGTAAAGATCTAGTGCAATTCGCTTATTTGCAACCTTCTACTAATGTTGGAATCACTAAACTGTTGAATAAATAACTTCACTATTCAATAAAGCAAAATGGCCTTTATAAAAGTACTTCACAATAACACTTCTGCTGCTCAACAGATATCGTGCTTAAATCAAAACTGAATCGTCGTGCCTCAGCTGGTGCTGCTTTTATACTTTTTGGTTTCCTCGTTGACATATTTCTAGGCGTTTCTATTTCTAGAATTTGCTACTTGTTAATAGACTATAACTACAGATGCACGTTATAGCTCTCATATGCGCGTGTATATGTGAGTGATACTTCACGATGATGCCTACTTTTGGGAGTATCTCAGATATATGCATGTGTTTGGCGTTGCTCTCCGCTGCTTGGATGGATATATGTATCGACATGAATGATTTGATCTGCTGATGTGCATACAAGTCACTGCTTAGTATTGGCTTAGCGATGATAGTATCCTTAGTGTTGCTAATATTCGCACAGTATGTTTGTTTATATTCTTAAATTAATAACTTCTGTGTTTATGAGATCGTGTTGCTTTTCTCTTTCGTTCACCCTGTATATATACATATATAATGAAATTTAAGTTGAAGAATAATAATTTAAGGGCCAATAATGGTCACTATAACCATTAACCATAAAACAGCTGATCGAACTACCTTATGGAAATCAATGTAAGATTAAGGTTGCCATACCATAAACGCTAACGCCATAACCATACCATAGCAACGAATTGGTTTTTGGTTTCTCGCCGTATCCATAACCTAAAAATATTGAGTGCTGAATTTAATAACTTCTTGTGAATTATTTATTGGTTTGGATACGTTATGACTAAGAAACTTATTTTTGTGGAATATGTTTGTAATTTTTTGCGGTTTCTTCATTTTTATGAAATTTTCACAATTTTTAGGTTAAGGCACCATTAATCGATCACATTGATGATGGTATGGATATGAGTATGGTTACGACTATAACGTTAGGGTTAAGGAAGTTAATTAGCCCTTACTCATAATGAGATAACATATGTAGAGTGGGGTGCCCAAAAAATGTTATGAAATAAAATTACTGCAGAATATACTTATGTTGCTGAAAGAAATTTTGCAAGATAGGTCCGATAGGCGTAATTAAGATTGAAAAATGTATAAAAATTAATTTAATTAATAATGAAATATTGTTAGCGTTTAATATGAAAAGATAGAGTTGCTTTGTAGTGGGATGATTGCACCCGTAAATCTGTGGATGTGTGTGGGGTTGGTGATACGAAAGTATGTATCTTATGGCTGGGTATGGGAGATTGGAGAAGCGGCTATATTACTTCTCGAATTTGAGCTTGGAGTTTTCTTTACTATAGAGTCCGTCTGTTGAATAGAAAAAAGGGTTGTATTTTTGGGGAAACTCATGTCATTTTCTTGGTCTGGTTTTACTAAGGTACATTTTGCGTGAATATTTTTGCATTGTGCTTTTGATAACATAACGATAACTTTTCGATAATATAAAACTCTTGTAAAAATCGCAAATTATTTCGATAAATTTTTGATAAGCGAATCGATAAGTTATCGACGACAAATCTAAACTGTTTGATAGCAACTAGATTCTTTTTCGATAATAAGCGATAAACATTCGACAACAAATTGATTACAAGTCGATAAAAAATCGATAGCTATAACAAATTGATATCTTCTCTATAACAAATGGATCATTTTTGATAACACAACGATACATTTACGATTAATAATAATAACTTTTTGATAACAAATTGATAAGGTGTCGATAACAAATTCTTACTTTTTGGTAATAAAATGATAAAATTTTCTATAACAAATCGATAATTTTTGTTCGTACAGTGTTCGTGACTATATTTAGCTTTCATTCTGTATTCCCCCAAGCAGTGAGAAAATATGATAACACACTAACGATATTACTTGTTGGAAATCATTTTATTCACTCAAATAATATTCAATGAAGCTTTGCAATTTTATTTGTTGTACGCCAATTGTTGTCTTTCTACATCACTAATTCATTTTACACTGTTGCATTTGTGGACGATATTTAGCGATGGCTTGCCATTAATGTTATTAAGATACGTACATATTTACGTATGCATGTGTCATTAATTTTGCCAGTCAACTTGTGTTTGGGTGGTGTAACTTTTGGCCTTCATGAAGACAGCGCGCAAGGTCCTTCCTCATCAAGAAACTGTTAACACATCTCATTAAACGTTAATGCAAAATATGTCTGTAAGTTTGTAGCTCATTCTTATCTTTTGTAAATGTACTGCATGTTCTAACATAATTCTAAGTTCACAACATACAGTCATATAAATTATTGCACATTTGAAGTGTAGGTACAATAAAAAAGGGAACATCGTCATATGTGTGCGCCATCTACGTACAGATCTCAGCCATATTGTTCCATATATATGGAACATTAACAAATGACATCTAATTGTATTAATGTTTGCATTCGTAATTACCAGAAATGGAATTTGTTATTGTTTTTGTATACGCGGTCTAATCTTTACGTCTACTTACTTAGATACGTATGTATATACAACAAAAATATATTCAATACTACATATTTGAAAAACACGGCGTGTATACAGTTTCCGGATTATTGTCGAAAAGAGTTCGTTCAACCTTGCCCTCCCTAACTAAAGGGTTAAGTGATGCTCAACACTTTTTATGCCTAACATAAAATTTTGCACAAGACCAAAAGCAATTCGTAAGGCAGGATGTTTCAAACAAGCAGTATTGTTCCTAAACTCTAAACTTACCCTAATTTACATATCTCAAACCCTCATTCCTCAAACCTCAGTTTTAAAACTGAATTCAAAATACATCGATCACAAGAAAAAAATTTTTTAATTTTAACTTTAACGTGCTGTTTGCAATGATGTGTAAATGTGCTAAGTCAACCAGTCAATAATATCAATCTGAATTACTAGTCATTTCTTTTTGTGCGAGCATTTTATTTACTTATTTAATTCATTCAGTCGAAAAGTACATGCTTTGTTGTTGTTGTATTAACGATAAAAACACACCCCGAAGGCTTTGGGCTGATGTTGATGGCCCTTTGCCTCATATAGATCCGGTACGTTTCGGTAACAAAGCACTATTAAGGTACTAGTCCGACCATCTCGGGAACGATTTATATGACCACGTTAAACCTTCTAGGCCAAGCCCGCCCTGCCCACCCCCTAGTTCCATGAGGAACTTGGGGTCGCTAGAACCTTGGCTGTCAATGAAACAGAATTCGCCACGGGTAGGTGAGGTTGGCAATTTGGTTGGAGAAGCTATATATTGCGTTGGGAATCCCTTGAGAGGGTGCATACACAACCCCTTGAAATTGGATGCACCCAATTGAGGACATGCCTTTGTGTTTGATAAATGCTTTGCGCTCACCATAATCTACTTCAATTCTACATGTCGATAACTACATGCTTTGTTACAGGCTATTTAAAAATAGAAAACAATTCAAGCTTAAACTTATATAAGGTTATTAAAAGTAGACACTACTGAATCGATTTGCTAGATGTATAGTCCTAGTTAAACGGTTTCATTCATAGCATAATCCGTTTTATTAGTTATTTAGATAAATAATCTATTATGCCGAAGATCGCGCTCTGGAATATATGGAAATGAACAAATTAGATAAATCAGAGCAATTCGTGCTAACGTTTATTACATTATAGGCAGGCATGAGTGAGATTCAAGTGTTCTGTCATACAAAGCCCGAAAGACCAAGCAATTTGCACCAGCTGGTATATGATGGGAGGCCGTCTGGCCAGTGAAGCATACGCAAAGCAATTTTTTTGTAAAAATTTTATGAAACTCTCTCAATTTTATAGGAGTTATATTAATAGAAAGCGTTCCATATTATTGAGCCAATATTCAAGAACGAATTCTGACCAAAGATATATAAAGTGCCTCAACTTCATAGGCTCCTAAAGTCACTGGTTGTTACGTCTACTGAACCCAACCATTGCAACAAATTTTGATAAAAAAAGTCAATGGTGGGGTTGGGTTGGGTTTGGGTGTGATACTAGGAAAAAGAGAGTTGGGTGTTAAAAATATACACTCAAGTGCGTACACTCTATGACAACGACTAAGATGATTTAGTATTTAGTTTGTATAGAGAGTATGCAGGCAGTTGTCTTTTTTGAATAAGACAAACACAGCATTTGTTGAATTAAAATATAAATTATTGTCTGCGCACCATCGGCAAAAGAGTCCAGAGCAGAACGGTAGAAATCGTTTGACAAATAAAGAGTATTTTTGTGAAATATAGTTTTAGTGTTTATATTTATCAATAATTAAAGGTGAGGAGTGATGGGAAAACAGCGAGAAAAAACTTGTTATGAGTGCGGAAATATGGCCTCAGTCATAAATTAGCTGCTGGGTTGGCATACATGACTTTATTATCTTTTTCAAAGCTTCTACACTCAAAAGCATTGCAATTAGGTATCCTCATCTTAAATTACTTACTTAATTGGCGCTTAACCGTCTAAACGGTTATGGCCGTCCAACAAGGCGCGCCAGTCGCTCCTTCGCTCGCCAACCGGCGCCAATTGGTCACACCAAGGGAGTTTAAATCGTTTTCCACCTGGTCCTTCCAACGGAGTGGGGGCCGCCCTCTACCTCTGCTTCCATAGGCGGGTTCCGATAGAAACACTTTCTTGGCCGGAGCATCATCTTTCATTCGCATAACATGGCCTAGCCAGCGCAGCCGCTGCGTTTTAATTCGCTGGACTATGTTGATGTCTGCGTATAGCTCGTACAGCTCATCATTAAATCTTCTTCGGTACTCGCCATCGCCAACGCGTAGAGGTCCATAAATCTTTCGAAGAACTTTTCTCTCGAACACTCCCAAAGCCGCTTCATCTGCTGTTGTCATGGTCCATGCTTCTGCCCCATATAGCAGGACGGGTACGATAAGTGACTTGTAGAGTATGATTTTCGTTCGCCGAGAGAGGACTTTACTTTTCAATTGCCTACCTAGTCCAAAGTAGCATTTATTGGCAAGATTGATTCTTCGCTGGATTTCAGTGCTGATGTTGTTGCTAGTGTTGATGCTGGTTCCCAAATAAACGAAGTCTTTTACTATTTCGAAATTATGGCTGCCAACAGTAGCGTGGTTGCCAAGGCGCGTATGCGCTGACTCTTTGCTCGATGACAGCAGGTACTTCGTTTTGTCCTCATTCACCATCAAACCCATCTTTACCGCTTCTTTTTCCAGTTGGAGTAAGCAGAACTAACAGCGCGGGTGTTTAGGCCGATGATATCAATGTCATCAGCATATGCCAGTAATTGCACGCTTTTATAGTATATTGTTCCAGTGCGGTTAAGTTCTGCAGCTAGTATAATTTTCTCCAGCATCAAATTAAAGAAATCGCACGATAGGGGGTCACCCTGTCTGAAACCTCGTTTAGTTTCGAACGGCTCGGAGAGGTCCTTCCCAATTCTGACTGAGCTGATGGTGTTGCTCAACGTCATTTTGCACAGCCGTATAAGTTTTGCGGGGAAACCAAATTCAGACATAGCGGCATATAGGCAGCTCCTTTTCGTGCTGTCGAAGGCGGCTTTAAAGTCGACGAAGAGGTGATGTGTGTCGATTCTCTTTTCACGGGATTTTTCCAAGATTTGGCGCATTGTGAAAATCTGGTCGATGGTAGATTACCAGGTCTGAAGCCGCACTGATAAGGTCCAATCAGCCGGTTCACGGTGGGCTTCAATCTTTCGCACAATACACTTGAAAGGACCTTATATGCGATATTAAGAAGGCTGATTCCACGATAGTTGGTGCATTTGCAGTATCCCCCTTCTTGTGGACTGGCAAAGAACACTTAGATCCACGTCGGGCATGCACTCGTCCGCCCATATTTGCTAAGAAGCTGCTGCATGCGCCTACCAACTCCTCGCCGCGTACTTGAATAGCTCCGCAGGCAATCCATCAGCGCCCACGGCCTTGTTGTTTTTCAATCTGGTTATTGCTATTCTAACTTCGTCATAATCGGGCGGGGGGACATATATTCCATCATCATCGATTGCGGATCGGGTTCTCATCTCTGCGCGGTGAATTGCTGCCTCCATTTAGGAGAGCAGAGAAGTATTCCTCCATAATCTAAGCACTCTCTGGACTATCAGTTACAAGGTCGCCGTTTTCATTCCTACAGGAGTTTGCCCCGGTCTTAAAACCTTCCGTCTGTCGCCGTATTTTTTGGTAGAATTTTCGGGCGTTATTCCTGGTGGCTAGCAGCTCAAGCTCCTCGCACTCACGCCTTTCTGCTTCTGCTTTTTTCTTCTGAAAAGGCGTCTCTCTTCCCTTTTCAACTCACGATAGCGTTCACACACTCCTCTTGTCGCGCTCGCTTTTAACGTAGCTTGTAGGCAGCGTCTTTTCTTTCGGTTGCAACGCGGCATTCTTCATCGTACAGTTGTTTTTTCGTGGCCGCCCGGTAAACAATTTTTTCCTCGGCGGCAGTACGAAGTGTTTGGAGATATGCTCTCACTGCTCCTGTATTCCTCAGGATGAGTTGCGCTCTCAGAGAGCAGGTGTGAGAGTCGAGTGCGAAATCATTGGCAGTCTGTTGTGATTGAAGCTTTTCGAACGTCTAGCTTTCCTTGTGTTTTTTGTTCCTTGGTTTTTAGCCGCGTTGAGGCGGGGTGCGTATTTTGGCTGCAACGAGATAATGGTCCGAGTCGATGTTAGGTCCTCGGATCGTGCGCACATCTAAAACACTGGAGGCATGCCGTCCGTCATGACAACGTGATCGATCTGATTGCGAGTATTTCGATCAGGAGACAGCCATGTAGCTTGATGTATCTTTTTATGCATGAACCTCGTGCTGGATATGACCATGTTTCGAGCACCGGCAAAGTCAATCAGCCTCAGTCCGTTGGGAGAAGTTCATTGTGTAGGCTGAACTTTCCGACTGTAGGGCCAAAAACACCTCCTTTGCCCACCCTGGCGTTAAAGTCGCCAAGCAAGACTTTTATATCATGACGGGGGCAGCGCTCGTATGTGCGTTCTAATTGTTCATAAAAAGTGTCTTTCACCTCATCGTCTTTCTCCTCTGTCGGCGCATGGCGCAGATGAATGATATATTAAAAAATTTTGTTTTATTCGGATAGCGGCGAGACACTCGTCACAGGCGCTAACGCCAGCACTTGGCGACAAAGTCTCTCTCCCACACGAATCCGACGCCGAAACTGCGCTTATTCGCTACGCCACTCCAATAGATGTCACAATTTTTGATCTATTTCTTCCTTGCTTCGTCCAACGCATTCTTGATGGCGGTGATGTAAGATTTTGCTTTGACGAGGACTTCAACAGCCGGTCACCTGCACCAATCCCATTCAGGGAGCGGACGTTCCAGGTGCTTGCACTCAATTCATTGTCCTTCAAACGTTTGCCATGGTCTCATCACCCACATGAAATGGAGGCGCGATAACCTCCGAAGAGATCAGGCCGAGCTTCTCTTCCATTTGCGTCGTGCTCCTCTGAGTTTCCCTACAAACTGGCCGGACGGGACATACATGTTTGATGCGACTCCGAACGGCATCTGCAAGCAGTACTTGAGGTTTCACTGAGAGCTTTGTCCATGGCAGAAATACACCGGAGTGCTTAGCCAAACACTGCCGAGGGGCGACCCCGCTTAGAAAAATTCTCTGCTAATGAAAAATCTATTTCTAAAATTGATGTTGCTTTGCCCGGGAGTTGAACCCAGCGCTCTGGATACGGTGTGATACGCGGAGCACGCTACCATCACACCACGGAGGCCGCCTTCTCATCATAGAGAGTGTATTATCGAGGCTCGTGTTATATTCATGGAGTATGGTTTTACGTGGCGGGTCCCAAGCCCAGCGCACAACCCGCTCAGCGGGGGTGAAAATATTACTTGCACGTTTATATAGCGAGCCGCTTGCTCGAAGACAGACGCCCGCTTGCAGCCGCACCTAGAGGTGTACAGACGCTGCCGATGAGATCTCCCCCGGCTAGCCTTAAACCAATATGTCAGAGTGGCCTAGCCAGGTTGTCGCCTTCTCACATTAGCTCACCGCTAAACGGCTACCAGAGGATACTTGGCCGCGAGCGACGGCAGTAGTGAGCTGCTTGAACCGCATGCAAAAGAAATGCTCTGGCCATTCCCAGGTGAATTGCGGTCAGAAGCTTCCCCACTTTCGTGGACTCTACACACGGCTCCACCTCCAAAATATCCTCATTCACAGTTTGAAAAAGATGGTTATTTCAAAAGTTATTAAATTTTTTTTCGTCTCCTGAAAAATTCGTAAAGTAGCCTAAGCACATTTTCACATTATGCTAACGATATGTGTTTTTTATTATTTTTAATCAAAATGTTGTATTCATTCTTTATTAAGTTTATTTATATGTAACTTCAATTTTTTTGACGTGATTGATGTACTACCTAAAAGACAGGGTCTTACTTGTACAAATAAGTTTTAAATAAATAAATAAAAAATAAATAATTCTTGAGCCGCTTACTGGGGTCAGTAGACATTCGTTGAGTAACTTCACTGAGTTTTTCACAGCAGGGTTTTATAAGAAGCCTTTGTTTTGGGCTTACCGTGAAGCTTCAGAGTCAGGCCCCAATAAAGCCTCTTAGGAATGCCAGAAAATCCAAAAGGACGTTGCATGGTTGTAAGCACAGGCATTCCTCACAAAAACTATTGTGACCGGAGAGGTACTATTCCTATAGATTCGCTACTGCTACTAATTAATTGAGGGAAAAAAATGCTTTCAGAAGGCAGGATTTGCTAATGCTGACAGCTCTATAAATGTGCTTTGGGTATTTTTAAATAGAAGTTTGAGTGAGACAAGCTCGACTTCTGGGTACGCTTATACGGAAACGTTAAAGAAAGTGAAGAGTTCATGAGGATCAGGAAGAACATCTTGTGGAATCTTGCTACGTTGGGGCATATAAGAGATGATTGATACAAGAAAGGCTATGCCCCTAGCCTGGAACCATTATCACTCAATGGCGAGAAAAGCTCTCACGCTCTAAAAACTTTTACCGATCGACTTTGTCTCGTTCCTTTTAAAGACGCTGGCCACCTGATGATCGATGATAGCTTTTATGCAAGGGTGGGCTTTTTTTGGCTGCCAAACTGATAGAAGTTTGACTCGAGAGCTACCAAGTTGCGCTGGCCGCATAATCCTTCAACAATGTCCCACCAATCACCACAGAAAGGGACAGCAGGCTGATTAACCCTGGTTAGAATAAGCGATATAAGACTGTGTGTCAAAGGGATTCCGTAGCTACACTTATAATTTAGTAAGGACTGTCACAGAGCTGTCACGGTTTGCTTGACACAATTAAATTTGACATCGATAACTTTTCTGATAAAATATAATAATTATATTTCATGTGATTCAAAACATAAAGCTTTAATACTTAAGCATGCGCTTAAAGTTACTTTCATTCGAGCTTTTTCGGATAGCGACTGCCAGCTTTACAGCGCGGAACAGCAGCTGGCAGTTTTTTTGACACACATTCCATGGCTGGAAAATGTAAGTATCCCTGCAGGATATAGCCAAGCTAGATCTCCACTCAACAGTGGAGCAGTCCTGTTGTTCAGCATGCTGAGAATAAATTTAAAAAGATTCACTTAGACTTTCGGTTACACCTATTTTGATAGCAAATGACTTGATACTATTCACTGCAGCTAAGTTATAACAAGGCGAGCTCACTACAATTTCAATGAGCGCCACTTTCTTGTGCCTGTCCATGCGTCTAGACAAAATTATCATATATATTATTCTGATTGCTATTTTTTATGTAGGGGCCCCTTTTTCGCTCTTATTTGGAACACAAATCTATAAATAAAGTTTTGGTTGTAAAGATGGAGATTCGGGCTATTAGAGAGCTTTGGGCAATTTTGGTCGTAGTGCTTTTGTTTAGCTATATTTATTGAAATAATTTGTTAAAAATAAACGATTGTGAGCACACAAAGGAATCTATTTGTACTATGGAACTATTGTGAATATTTGCACTGCATTACCGGCAGTTGCTATTGTACGCTAGATGCAGGCAAGCTGTAAGTTTTAATTGATTGACGGCAGTTGCTATTATACCTTAGATGGCAGCGCAAGCTGTAAGTTAATAGAACAGCTGATTTATGTTGATATTTGATAAGATACTTTTATATTGATTGCGCAAGATGCGCACGGGTCCGTAAATATTTAATTTAAATAAAAAATCCTTGAATTTTCATAGCATTTTTTTATTTTTTACAACTACCTGCATAGTTTTTTAGTGGGCACTTACTAATGCGCATATGTGGTTTTATTTTATGACACATATTTCCTACGCAGTTTTATTACATGTTTTTTCAAATTTAGTTTGTTTTTTTTAGATTTTTATAAACTGCTTAGTACACTGAAAGAAAAAGATTGGTAAAATAAACCGAAATAGGGGTCAATTCAACCGAAATTTCTGTAAATTTTTATCCATCGCAACAAGATGTTGAATCAACTGCGCACTAATCGTTGATTCGTAGTTGACCGTTTTAATAGTCAAATGAACAAAAAAAGTTGCTGCGCCAGCTTTGTATGAAAGTACCTATGTTGCCATATAAATAAATAAATGTAAGGCGCGATAACCTCCGAAGAGATTTTAGGCCGAACTTCTCTTCCAATTTGCGTCGTGCTCCTTTTTAATTTTTCTTACAAATTGTCGGGACGCGACACACTTGTTTTATGCCGACTCCGAACGGCATTTGCAAGGCATATGAGTTTTCACTGAGAGCATTTCATGGCAGAAATACACTCGGAGTGCTTGCCGAACACTGCCGAGGGGCGACTCCGCTTAGAGAATTTTACTTCTAATTGAAAAAGCTTGTTTCTAAAATTTTGATGCTGCTTTCCCGGGGTGTGAACCCAGGGTCTTCGGTATGGTAGGCGGAGCACGCTACCATCACACCACGGCGGCCGCCATATAAATACGTAAATATGTGAATACATAAATACGCATGCTTGCTACATATCCATACATATGAATATAGAAATGAAAATAGTAGTCACAAAACTGATTCTCAATTCTTTTAGTTGCAGCTCAGCTCATTCTCAATTTCTTCTCTCGCATGTAGTTGCCACACTTGATTGTTTCGAACAAAACTTGTAGTATAAACGTTTGACGTAACATTTTAAAAAGAGAACTTGTAAGTTGTAGAAAAGTAAAGAATCAAATCGCAGAGAAGGTAATGCACCACTGGAGTAACTTTACATGTAATTCGGCAAGTTTAGTTTTAAGTTGAAACGATTCCAAAAACAACGCAAACTTTTATTTTGTCGAAAACATCAACATTAAAAAAGGATGTTTTTTTACTATCTTATTAGATTCGTTCGCGTGAGTGAAAATTCATTAAAACTTGAACAATATGTTACTAACTTTGTAAAAATCCTGTTCGTTCAATCAAAACTTTTGCAACAAGAGGGCGCAATTTTGCATTTCGCTTCGACGAGAAGTTGCAAAATTGTACCCGATAAATAGGTGTCCCGGTATCTCATAATTTTTTGCATAGTAAATTTAAAAAAGGGTTTTTTCGTTTTGTATTGATAACTGAAAAACTTGCTTTTTATTGGTTTCCCGTTTTGTGTGTTTTTTCGATTTGATGGTTTTCTTATTTTGGTTTTTTTTTAACAAGTGGCACCATCATCTTAAGTACAAAGTAGAGAGCGCAGTGAGCCTAAAATTCTCTTTAATTTGCTCATGTATTGACAGTTGATGGCCGTTGAAATGACGTGTAAGATCAGTTGTGTTAACAGGAAAACCAGTTAGATTGATTAGGAATCTGTCAATTTTACAAAATTTTGTTAATTAAGAGCGACAATTTCTCTTCTGTTGAAATGACTAAACTAATTTGTTCGCTTGACAAAGAACTCGGTCGAATTAACCATAATTTGATTAAAATCACCGAATCTCCGTTAAGTCAAGAACAACAGAACCGATTTGCTAATTTTACTAGCACCATTTCTGTCAGTGTAAAGGTGGGTAGTTACGAATAAATACACAAAAATATACCCAGTTATGAAATACCTCACTGATAGCTCTCCCGAATATGAATTATATAGAGTTCGCTTTCATTATAGCATCCTCAAGATGGGAAAAGTTATCATGCTGCCATATTTGGCAAATGCCCATTTTATAAAACTCGAATAAAACATTAAATAAATTAAATACACACCATAATCACACACTAGCGCATGACTTGTTGTACAAAAATGGCCAGCGCTGTTGCTATTTATATTATACACAATTATAACATATTCTATTTAAAATACAAAATTATTCTAGAAGAAGTAAGGGTGTCTAAGTTCGGGTGTATAAAAGAGCATTATATAGGCACTCAGCGTGAGTTTAAATTTTACAGTTCATTTCGGAAAAATAACTTTTTTTATTTTTTGAGGATCTGGAAATATTGTGTAGTTTCTTATCGAAAAAAGGCGTGTCATCGCCCATATAAAAAACAAAATTTCAAAATTTTCTCTTACAATAAAACTTACTAAATGAAATATCGTTGATACAAAACTATTTTCGCTTAGATATAGCTTCTTAATATTCTAGTCTACGTTCCTTTTAAGTGGGCGTGATCCTTAACCAATGCCGTCCATTTTTACTAGATATAGCTATAAAAAAGTATGTTTCCAAATCTTTTTATATTCGTAAATTTTTCTTTGAGCTATGGCTCCCGAAACATAGAAAATTGCGTAGTCAAAAAAAGGGGCGATGCTACGCCTGTTTCCTCAAATTTAAGTTTTTTCCCAGAAAATGACAGGAAAGAAGAGGAAAGGAATGGAAAGGAAGGGGAAGGAAAAGCAAGTAAAGAAGAGGAAAGGAAAAAAAAGGAATGAAAAGGACAGGAAAGGAAAGGTATGGAAGGAAAAGAAAGGAGAGGAATAGACAAAAGGAAAGCAAGGAAAGAAAAGGAGATATAAGAATTAAAAACTGAGGACGGAACCGTAGTCGGTGGCACGTTGTGGGTTTCATAGCGAAGTCTTAATTTTTGTTATAAATGAGTTTTTGGTTTGTTATCGACGGGTTATGCGCGTGTTATCCATTTGTTATCGACCAGCTATCGGTTTGTTAAAGGTGTCATATCGACGAGTTACCGGGTTGTTGTCGCAAAGTTATCGACTATTTATCGAAAAAATAATGATATTTAATAAGAAGGTTATCGATTTGTTATTAAAAATTTATGTTATTTTAACAAAAAGCCATCGATATGTTGGCGAAAAGTTATCGATCAAGTGTCAAAAAATTACGGATTATTTATCGAAAAGTTATCGATATTCTTTTAAAAAGTTTTTAACTGGCTATCGATTTGCTAACGATACTTATGGATTTTTATAGAAGTCATCGAATTGTGATCGAAAAGTTGTCAGTTTTTTGTGGGAGTGTGACAGATTTTTAATTGAAGACTCGTCTTTTCTTATGAAACAGATACCACTAAAACCTTAATATAAAATCGATGATACTTCTATAACCCATCTAAAACAATCTAATAAGAAACCAGTAGAATGTGAAGAAGCTCTTCACAAAAAGCCTGAAGGTACTTTGTTCTGTAAAGTTACCCCTGTAATGGCTCAACTTCAGCCCCTGGGCGAACTCTAGTTTCTTTAAAAACATTAGTTTTCTAGACATATGTATGCAAGTATACTCATTGAACTTCACGAGTATTTGGTACACAAGCATTTGTTGCACGGAATCCCCGCACACTTCAAGTTTTCGTGTGAACGAACATCACAAACTTCTATGCGAAATGTTGCCATCAATTGTTGTTTTCATTGTCTCAGTTGAAGTCCTCTTGTACCGCCTTAACGTGCATGCATTATGCTTAGATCCTTGAATGCGTCATCTAATGGCACATTCATGGGAATATGCGTTTGCGTTTACACATCTGTATCCTTCCAAAACATATACATACATATCAAAACTATGGGGGCAATTTACGATCCCGCCGTTGAGAATCCCGACAACACATTTATTCCTTAATTATTCCAATAATTCCTGCTTCGCAATAACTGGCACCGATGAAGATAAATTCCTTCTCTTCTTGTCCCTTCTTATTTCAGTAGACGTGACTGTCTTCCTCTGCTAAGAAACACAGTTGTCGCGAAGAATACTTGCCGCGGCTTTTTCACATAATATGACCAATCATTCGTTCGACACACTCCATGGTCAGCATGGAAATGATCATCAGTCTCCTGGAGAACTTCTAGTTCGAACACTTCAAGAGCCATACCATCGACTCTTGCCATCGTCCATGAATCCGAGCCATAAATCAGGAGATATGTGATGGAAGCCATAAAGAACATGATTTGCGCACTTTGAGAAAATATTTTACTTATTGGTGATATTTTACTTTTCAGTTGCCTTCCCATTTCGAAGTATGACTTGGTCTCCAGACAGACGATGGCATTCACAGTGTCCAATTCGTACCTGTTTACGTTAACGTAGCCGCCAATGCAACCACTCCTTCTTTGATGGCTGCAAGTAAACCGTTTCCACGATTCTTTATCTGATCCAGAGAGGTAGAATTCAGTTGCGTTTGTTGTCGATATCAACAGAATATGCCAGAAATCTAGTGCTCCAGCTATCTTCCTCATCATCAGGTTGATTAAAAGCACGAAAAGAAGGTACATTGTCTAAAGTTTTGAATATACGTAGATATATTTTGGATATTAACACGGGCTCTGTATATAGTGGTCAACATGTGAGTTAAGTTTACCCTGAAGATATAAGTTAGAACCAGTGAGAAAGGTGGAGCAGTAGTGGTAGAGTTCGGGTAGATATAGAGGGAATAAGTGGAGGTGAAGGATGAATTAGAGGTTGGGATAATGGAACCGGGGGAGCTAATTTAACACGGTGAGGATGGAAAGGACAGATATGGAGGGATAGGAAAAGGAATTGGAGAGCGGGAGAGAGAGAAGCAGGGGAAAGGGAGGATGGAAGGATTTGAGAGGGTAAATTAAAGGGTAGAGGAGTAATATATATGGAAGAGTGAGAGCTATAGGAAGGGTAACAGGGATTGGAAGTAAATTATCGAGAATTATGGAGCGGGAATCAGTCGTAGATGGCGATGTGGGGAGAGACGTGGAGTTTGTTGCACAATGGAAAAGAAAAAGGAGGATAAAGTGACCAAAAAATTATAGAGGAGGAGATACAGAGACGGGTTTGTGTACAATAGTCGGGATTATGTGAGTTAGAATAATAAATGTTACACAATAGTGAGCTTTACTTTACATACAATTTTAGTATCCTTAAAAATCATGAACTTGCAAAGGATACGGGCTTTAACAATGTCGACGGCATGCTCTTATGCACTAGTACATATACACACATACACGTACACACACAAATACTCACTTATAATCATTCACTTTCAAATTCATCATTACGTGGAATCTTCTTTGTTTTTACAATCCATTTATTTCTATGCTAGTTTTAACGCTTTTACAGTAAAGCTAATTATTTCAGTATATGCGATTGTGTTCGTGTGTATTGTCTACATTTAACTGACTCTGTCGTGTGATAGCACATTTCTGTCTATTCGCTGATTCGCTTGTAAACGCTTTTCATACGAATTGTAGGTATGTATGAAACGAAATGACTTTAACCTAATTTAAATTTCCGTTGCTTCCCTTCATCCTTCACAATCAACCTTTGGCGCCACTCAAATTTGATATAACCATTTATGAATATGAGCTATTTATATTCTTGTGTGTGTGTATGTATGCCCATAAATATGTACGTATGTATATTGTAATAGATCTTTTACGTTTTCTGACAATGTTTGTTGTTATAGTTAAATGAATATTGACAGCTGTCATTGCCGGCAATGGAGATATAAAGTGGTTATATAATTTTGTGCTTGCTTTGGTTAGGTGAAGAAGTGACATGACACAATATTGATACGTTGTTTTAAATATGTATGTGTGGGTGTGTTGTACCAATGTTGACTTGTAAGAATAATTAGTTTTAAGCATAAATTTGTGGTGTTGTTATAAGAAAATCAAAAACATTTACCACGTGTTTATTGATTGCTCATTTATTATTGTACGATTAACGACACAATTCAAGGTCGTTTGTAGTTGACCTACGATTAAGGAAAAGAGGTGTGAGTACCAAAGAATCGTTAACGTTTATATAAGTATCCATAACTGTAATCATTTAATTACCAATGAAGAATATTTTATAAGACTGGTGAAAATATTAAACCTGCCTAGAGGGACGAAGTCTTGTTACGTTTAAATATTTAAGAGTCTCTCTTTTTTAATATCCTTGAGTTCTGCAAGGTTTCCATGAAACCAAGCTGTTGTTGTATTAACGATAAAGAAACAGAGCTCTAGTACGGCATCGCAGTGGACAATCGCGCGGCACAGTAGATTGAAGATTCGACTTACGTTGCTTTCTTCCGTTGGCAGCATCAATTAGTCTAGTCAGTGATGATAGATACTATCCTTCATAAGATCTACCTAACTCAATTTACTCCGAAGTGGGCTAGGGGGCTTAGAATATATCCGCCGCAGGTATATATGTCGTAAGTTTAACCCTTTCAAGGTGCTTCAGCGCAACTTATAACCTCTCCAACCCAATAGTCAACCTCACCTACTCGCAGCGAATCCTGTTTCTTTAGAAGCCGAGGCTATGGCGACGCAAGATTCACGGAACTAGGGTGTGGTAGATGGTTCAGTATGGTCATTTGCATCGTTCTCGAGACAGTCGGGTTTGTACCTTAATGGTATTTGTTACCGGAACTTACGGGATCTATATCCGGCAAATGACCTTCATCACCGATAACACTTTCCAAAACTTCGGGAGTGTCTTTGTCGCTACAACAACAACAATCTTATGACTTACCGGTACGAGTTGTGCAAACATTTCCGTTCCTTTTTTCCAGATATTTGTGAATCCTTTCCCCAACCTTTGCAATATTTGTAATAGTGAGAGATGCAGCCTGTTTTTCTTCTAAGTACGTGTACGTCCTCTGCCAATTTCTTGGTGATTCGTGGCTTATATATAGAGCCTAATGTATGGCATGATCCAATCACCTTGTGATCGCACTACAGGCAGAGTATTGAGCTCTATGTTGCTTGTTATTCATATAGCCCGTCTGATACGTTCAACAACCTATATTAAATTGGGTCAACTAACCGCTTTGTGCATATATTCATGACGTAAGTTGGGCTTCTTCAATATCATTGCTTATTCATGCATACGGACTCATATTTCAAACAGTTCAACCGAGGTCTCTATGTATCTATCAGACCGGCTTTTCAAATATTTGTACCAGCGATACACCCAAATAACTTCCGAAGTGCTCCTTGCATATATACGCTGATATAGATAGATCACATACCACACAGAGCGAAACCACCTATAAATAGAAACAAAAGTAAGAAGATATCTCTATAGTTTTCTTTAAGAAGAATCCCTACTTACTTTGAATTAATAAAGAAGGCCTTCTTATTTTTATTAAGTTTCTTATTGAGTTTACTAAAAAGGTTATCCCCTTATTTTTATTTGGTTATCTCATTGAATTACTGAAAAGATAATCTCCTTATTAATGTAAGTTAATCTTCTTGAATTTACTAAAACTCGTATCTGATTATAAACAAATAATATTTATTCGTAAAATACGACTGCAAATAAAAACACATTCATTCCTTATATATAAGTATTCTAATCTTACATACATACATATGTATATATTTGTTACATATAAGTACAAAGTTAGTGTTAAACACTAAACTTAAATAAATTTATTATAAATTTTTTATACATTCAAATTTAGTCATCTAAACATAACGAAACAATGTACATTGTGAATATACAAGATAATCAATATATTTTTTTGCGACCACCGTGGTGTGATGGTAGCGTGCTCCGCCTACCACACCGTATGCCCTGGGTTCACACCCCGGCAAGGCAACATCAAAATTTTTGAAATAAGGTTTTTCAATTAGAAAGAAATTTGTCTAAGAGGGTCGCCCCTCGGCAGTGTTTGGCAAGCACTCCGAGTGTATTTCTGCCATGAAAGCTCTCAGTGAGAACTATCTGCGTTGCAGATGCCGTTCGGAGTCGGGATAAAGTGGAACACAAGGGTGACTCTAGAATGTGTTTGTACATATGGGTATCAAATGAAGGTGTTAAATGAGCATTTAAAAGGAGTGGCCTTAGTTCTATAGGTGAACGCCTTTTCGTTATATCGCCATAAAGGTGGACCAGAGGGTGACTCTAAGAATGCGTCTGTACAATATGGGTATCAAACGAAAGGTGTTAATGAGTATTTTAAAAGGCGCGTGGGGCTTGTTTCTTAAAGGTGGACGCCTTTACCAGGGGTGACTCTAGAATGTGTTTGTACGATATGGGTATCAAATTAAAGGTATTAATGAGGCTTTTAAAAGGGAGTGGTGGTAGTTGTATATGTGAAAGGCGTTTTCCAGATATCGACCAAAATGTGGACCAGGGTGACCCAGAACATCATCTGTTGGATACCACTATTTATTTATATATATATCTAATACACGATCAATATTCCTGCCCATATTTCAAGGTTTTTATTTCACCCTGCAGAACTTTTTCATTTCATTCTAATTTCTCCCTTTTGCACAGAGCACATAAGTTACGTCAGAATCTCTAAGCCATCTACACCTACCAATTTCACAAGGATTGCCTTAAATTTTCTTAGCTATCGACTATGCGCATTAAAAGCATCCAATGACAAACACAAAAATGAAAAGGGCGGCACGCCACGCATTCATGAAATTGTCTTTCAATTTATTGTGCCTGCATTTTGTTGCACCATATCATTACTGGGAGTTGAATGTGACATGACTTTAGTACTATACTGAGAAAGATCATTCAATTATTTGTTAAAATTTGACTTATATTTAAAAGCGTGCGCGTCGTACGTTAACTGCGATATTTGTACTTTTTATTAAGCATACATATAGTAGATAGGAGTACACGTCCTGCTCAAATTTCATCATGACTTACCTTCAACGACTGACCAATACACTTTGCTTGCAAAAATGATAACAGTACCCTTGCCATTGAAGTACCTATCAAGTGGGCGGTGCCACGCGTTGTCCAAAGTTTACAAATTTTCTCAGTTCAGCGTCATAAGTTCAACACCACCTACCAAGTTTCATCGCTTAGCATCCATCCTTGGCTATGAATTATCGCACTTTTTCCGGTTTTCGAATTTTCGGTATATCGCAAAAGTCCGTGCGTCGGTCTATAGTCCGATATTGTTCATTTTAAATAGCGATACTGCAGATGAGTACTCGCAGGAACCTACATAACTACAAGATTTCACAGGCATACCTCAACATTATACCCAAGTTATCGTGGCTTAACGGACGGACGGACTGACGACTGGACGTGACATGGCATCATCATCACTTTTTTTCGTTGATCTGATGATTTTGATATATGAGACGTACCTATATCTATCTCGATGCCATTTATACCTGGGCAATGGAGTGTTTTTCCTGAACATAACCATACCGCATCTCGCAAAAGTACTTCATAGTATGACTCCCAAAGGTTCCAGGAACGAAACACTCAAAAACTGTTGTAATAAATGAAATGTGCTTATTCAATCAAAAAGGGAAAACACATCGCACCTAACTGTATTAAAAAAAAAAATAAAATCAAATAAAACCGATAAAACACACACCAATTCAATCAGTTGACAACGTGAATGGGAATAAAGTTAAATTCAATTGTCTCAAAAGGTGTGTGCATTGCAACCGCATGATATGTTTATATGTATGGATTTGCGATAATGAATTAATTTGTCCATAGATGTTTTACAGTTACTTTAGTGGCTGCTTCACATTATGGTGAAGCTGGAAAATTGTTACATAACATCATCAGCGTTTGGTGATGTGTGCGCACAAGATTTATTTGCATATTTTAATGTCAACCACAACACTATGAATATTGCATAAATAGATTTTACCATTTGAGTGTAATAAAGTTGATATATGATGTATGTGTGTCAGTATGTTAACTTAATTGAATTAGTATTAAACTTCACTTTCGCACATTTTCGTACGAGTAGTTATTTAGGACAGATTGATTTACTGATTCTTCTGTTTACAGTAGCTTTCGCTGTTATTGTTGTTATGCAAATTCGACTTGCAGCTATTTTGTTTTAAACATTTTATTCAAGTTTTATATGGTATAGATTTGGGAAATTTAGATTCTTTCAAAATTTTTATGTGCTAAAGGAATTTGTAAATTTCAAAGCTACCATTGAAGAAACTTGAACCAAATATTTGGACTTTAAGTTATAACTAGTTATCATTTTAACATTTTATAATATCAACTCATGTTATTTCTACGGCCTGAAAACACTGCGAACCTTTACAGCAGAATCTATTGTCATGACCTTTCACCTCAAGGCTCAAGCTTTTTATCATATCACATAGGGGATTAAGAGTGACACCCACCTAGATGGGAGAGCTTTGCCTAGCCAGAGCGCATGCATTCGCAGTAGAAGTGAACCGGCGTTTCATTCTCCAGCTATCATAGAAACGCCACAACATATGGTATCGGAGAGATTTAACTAACTTAGGTGATATCGTAGAGCACCAGTGTACCGGTATAGTATGCCCCAGTGAGAGGTTTCTTAGTCCTCATTAGCTTAGATTAAATGAGTTTGGCTGATACTTTTCGTAGACGAGTATAGACAGGTATGCCCTGTACTTTGTCCCTGGTCATTGTCACTCGCAGTGACACGTATGAATTGTTTAGTTTACCAGTTAGTTAAAGTTTCCTGGTGTGTGCTTTTCTAAGTTCAAAAAAGGCTCTGACCATATAATGCTGCTATAGCGCCATCTGCTTTGCTAGGTAATCTGCATTTCATTACCTCATGTCCCTGATGCCCGAGAACCCATCCAACAAAACCTTGTGTTTGGCTCCCAGACATTAAGAGTTCACGTGCAGTCCTCTACTAGCTTAGATGTAACTGTTGTAAGTGCACGCACGCAGGGCCGCCTGACTGTCCGACATAATGTATGCTCTTCGATGTTGAGCCTCTCCACAGACATTCTCTACCACACACTTCTATTGCATGGATTTCCCTGCTAAAATACGTGGGGTATCATCCCATTGCAGTATCGATTTCTTGAATTTTCGGCCATATATGCAAGCTCACCGTTTCTATCCGTAATCGAGATTTCGATCCATCCGTGAACCAGACCTCTGAGTCAGTGTCATTATAGAGATTCCTTGTTTTCCAATGGTTCTGTCTATAATGGACAATTCACATTCCTATGTTATGGTAGGATACTTCATGTCTCTGTAGTTACACGTTACGACGCCTATGTTTCTTAGAAATCATGTGGAAGAACGATGAGGTATAAGATCTCATCACAAAGCTTATTTATGTGGTTATGGTCCATCCAACAAGTCGCACCAGTTCGCTTTGATAACTGGCGCCAAAGGAATATACAATGGTCTTTCACCTGGTCATTCCAGTGAAGTGAAGGCCACACTCTTTCTCTGCTTCGTAGGCTCTTTCTCATAAGATACTTTTAGCGCCGGATCATCATCTTTCAGATGCATAAGATGAGCGTAGCCGTGGTCATTTAAATTTGCTGACTATGTTGATGTCTGCGTAAAATTCTGCGGAAATTTTCTTCGGTACTCGCCGTCGCCAACGCGTAAAGATCCAAGACATTTCTCTCACACTTCCGAAACCCGCCGCATCAGAGATTGTCATTGGTCCGTGCTTGGTACATTCGACGCATATTCAAGTACTCGCATGCCTGTTTAAAATTTGATTATGCTTTTTAACGTTGAGCACTTTCACATCACTGCTCAGTCCACTGACATCTATAATGTATGCACTGTAGTCGAGCACCTTACTGCAGACGCGTAAAGCAAGATGGTATTGCCAGTTTGGTTACACGTGGTTAACTTAGGAGACGTACTCCATTGTTGTTTGTTCTTCTTTAGTACAAAAACACTTCTTAGTGCACCAGCAGAGACTTAGGATTTTGTTGCGACTGTGTATTTTTGCGGCATTCCGTTGACCAGTGATATTGTAATGCCAAGACTACTATTGACGCTCACACTCAAGTCTTTACGGTTGTCTGAAAAGCGCCAATGTTATGACATCTGAGTTCATGTTCTCTTAGCTGTCCCATCAGCCAAACCATGTCACGAATGAAGTCGCATAGATCATCTATACATCATCTAGCGCTTGATTTAACTCACACGATGTCGGCGTGATTTGTCACTTCTAATATGCGGTGAAATAAGGGGCTATACATTAATTTGTTTCTGAGTTCTCAGTAGTGGTTCACCTATTATCTCTTTCCCATTTTTCGGGAATGACTAACGAATTTTTCTCCTGACAGTTTAACAGTATTCGCTACGTAGGCTGTCGCCCTCATCGCCGAGGTGTTTTGGACCACCCATTTGGAAGGCTTTCTTAACGTCTTTGATCGTGGGGAAAATGTATGATATGTTCTGATTTCTCTTCCCGATCTTTTTAACCGCAGGATGACTTATAAACTCATTGCAAGAAGCGTTTGTGCTTTCGTTCAGAATCTGACCTGGCTTAGTAGCTGCTTGGTCGGACTTCAAACATACCTTCACAGTGGCCTAAAGCTTAACATCACCAGACAGGGTTGTGACAGCACTTATAGGCGTTCTTCCCATTTTGTGATCCTTCGCATGGGGGTATCGTAAGACGAAATGTCATACTAGAACATGTTTCGGTTGTAAGGTTGGGTTTTAAACAACCGTCCCTACATGATCTCATATAGACTGAATGAGTCCATAATGTGTCATAAGTTGCTTCAAATCCAATATGAAACACCCTATCAAAAACACTAATAAATAGCAACCCTGACGCATCCTACAAAAATTGACTGACTGCATTTATTGCGGTGCCATCTGGTGCCATGCGTTAATGTGGCTAGAACTGTCGGTGCTTACGTGTTCCACCTTTTGTCTCGGAATAGCAGATGGTTTTGCTTATCGCAAACTTCCTCACGAGCCTGGCATAGAGTGTTGAGAAGGTTCATGGACCACTCATCTTGCTGGTCCCATCCATCTTAAGGGCCCACTATACAACGCCACCACCCTGACCTCGTAGTCTACCCTATCAGCTGATCGTGCTAGAGGCTGATAACTCTCCACCTTCTGCTGCTCGATTATATCTCTGTTTTCGAATGGAATGTCCATGTCAATTAGGGTGATGTGCGCGGCTAACCCCGCCAGGAATGACGATGGCAGGTTCTAAATAGGAAGTAGCACCGTGAATCAGAACGCGGTGGAAAATGCAATATTTTTTCAAAAAATTCCGTTAGGTGGCGCATGGATTGATTTATTAGGAAAATTTATTTTAATTTGGGAATTATTCAATCCATTTTTAACTAACTTCCCGTACCTAGAAAATTGTAACTTAGCACATAGTTCGAGACCCAATACAATTATAGAAAAAAGTTCCGCTAGGTGGCGCGCTAAGTGAGATAACTATAAATCCTTGAAAAACGAGGGGATTTTTGAGTAACTTCCCGTGAGCTGGAGATATGCAACTTGAGCCGTAAGTCAGAACCCGTTGACAATGCAATATTTTATCAAAAAAATTCCGCTAGGTGGCGTATAGATCGAGATATTAGGAAAATTAATTTTATTTGGGAATCTTTTAATCCATTTTTAACTAACTTCCCTTTACCTAGAAACATGTAGCTTAGCACATAGTTCGAGACACGGTGACAATACAATTTATAGAATACAAAGTTCCCCTGTGTGACGTGCTATTGAGATAACTACAAATCCTTGAAAAAACAAGGGGAATTTTGCGATCGATTTTTGAGTAACTTGCCGGTGAGCTAGGGAATTGAAACTTGGGCGTGGGTCCAGAACCCGGTGACAATGCAACATTTGATCAAAAAAATTCCGCTTGGTGGAGCAGGGTCGAGATATTAAGAAACCTAGTCTTAATTGGGAATCTTGTAATCGATTTTAAACCAACTTCCTGGATTTCTAGAGACTTGAAACCTAAAATATAGTTTAAAACTCGGTGACAGTGCATTGTTTGATCAAAAAATCGAACTATTTAGAAGATTACGCCAGACCTTCATGGCTAGCCTCCTGAGTGTTGCAGGTGTTGTAGATTCCACCTCGTGAAGGCGCAATTCAATGCACGTTTAGGCGTACGCGACTTTCACCACGATTCTTTTAGATTTTCAGGCGTATGTGAATTTTTACCACGATTTGCAGCTGTGCAAATTAAGTAGCTGACAAACGAGGTGGAATTCTCTTGTTATGATGTACATTCACCAGCAATGGAATTCACCACATCATCAATTGTGTGACTTACTTCCTCAGCAATTGTGAACATATTCACCAACATCGATTGCGTTGCACTATCCGGCTTCGCCAATTATGAGAATATCGCCACAACAATCATTCACCACATTCATTCTCTTTGACCAACTCACCGCTCACCATTATCAAGAATACCGAACAGCTATATTATTCACTCCATTTTATAGTGAGCACCATACATCCTTCTACAGTCACCTAAGCCGAATATAGATATAGACGAGTACGTCACGAGCAACGCCAAAGAACGGGTAGTATTTGAACCAATAAAAGACAAAAATAAGAATTTTCACTTACGGAATTACTTAAATTACTATCAAAGTTGCAATTGCCTTTTGTATGAGGTACTAAAAAATTGAAAATAAAAAGATGATAAAACACTTAAGGAAGCTAAGTTCGGGTGTAACTGAACATTACATACTCAGCTGAGAGCTTTGGAGACAAAATAGGGAACATCACCATTCAGCAAAACGAACGTAGGGTAACCCTGCAATGTGTTTGTATGACATGTGTATAAAATGAAAGGTCTTAATGATTATTTAAAACGTATAGGCTAGTTCTATAGGTCGACGCCTTTTCGAGATATCGCATTAAGGTGGACCAGGGGTGACTCTAGAATGTGTTGTACGATATGGGTATCAAATTAAAAGTATTAATGAGGGTTTTAAAGGGAGTAGCCCTTAGTTGTATATGTGAAGGCGTTTTCCGAGATATCGACCAAAATGTGGACCATGGTGACCGAACATCTTCTGTCGGGTACCGCTAATTTATTTATATATGTCATGATCACGAACAGTATTCCTGCAAAATTCCAAGGCTGCATTTTCTTCTACTTACATATGGTGTGGCACAGTAGACGGATTTCGTGGCCATATTTTTATACCAAGATTAAGTGACTTCAGATAAGTACGTGAACTAAGTTTAGTTAAGATATATATGGTTTTTTGCGCAGGTTATCGTGTTATCGGCCGAGCGGAAGGACAGACGGTCGACTGTGTATAAAAACTGGGCGTGCTTCAACCGATTTCACAGAAAACAGTTATCTTCCTAGATCTATGTCCCTACCAAATTTCACAAGGATTGGTAAATTTTTGTTCGACTTTGGCATTAAAAGTATTCTAGATGAATGAAATGAAAAAGGGCGGAGTTACGCCCATTTTGAATGCATTTTGGTGCATCATATCATTACTGGAGTCGAATGTTGACATAATTTACTTTTATACTGTAGAGATATTAATTTTTTGTTTAAATTTTGACTTTTTTATTTAGCGCACATATAGTAGTACGAGTCAACGCGCTACCAAATTTCATTATGATATCTTCAACGACTGCCAAATACAGCTTGCAAAACTTTTAAATTACCTTCTTATAAAAGTGGGCGGTGCCACGCGAATTGTCCAAAATGTTTAAATTTTCTATTGGCGTCACACCACCCATCCTCGGCTCGGTTTTTCGCGTGTCGTGTTGTCGTTTCGTCATTTATACAGAATAGCGCGGAAAATAACAACATCCAAGGATACTCAAAATTATCATATGTTTTACGCGGCGACGGAGGGGACATGGCTAAAATGAATTTCTTTTTCACCCAGATCAGTGATATATGAAGTCTAATCTATATCGATTATGTGCCGTTTCGGATTATGTTATGCAACAAAGTTAATATACTCTGTGAGCTCTGCTCAGCTGAGTATAAAAATTTTAAAGACTACCTTTATATAAATGGACCAAAAAATAGAAGGCAATTTTTCCTATAATACAGACATAGACTTGTTGAATTCTGACTAAAAATTTTAACAATAGCTTTTCTAAAAGAACAGTGGGATATAAAACTATAAAGGTGGAGCGGAATCTTTCAATTTAAGGCAACCATGTACTTGGGATTAACTAATTGAATATTAAAATTTACACGCCCTCTATCTTTGTAAGTTTAAATCCCAAAATTCGTTTACCTTGAACTCACTTATCTTGGTATGAAAATGAACGAAATCCGACTATGACCACGCCCACTTTTTTCGATATCGAAAATTACGAAAAATGATAAAAATGCCATAATTCTATACCAAATACGAAAAAAGGGATGAAATATGGTAAGGTAATTGGATTGTTTTATTGACGCAAATATAACTATAGAAAAAAACTTGGTAAAATGGGTGTGACACCTACCATATTAAGTAGAAGAAAATGAAAAGTTCTGCAGGGCGAAATAAAAACCCTTAAATCTTGGCAGGTACTACATATATAATAAATTAGCGGTATCCAACAGATGATGTTCTGGTCACCTGTCCACATTTTGGTCGATATCTGGAAAACGCCTTCACATATACAATACCACCACTCCCTTTTAATACTCTCATTATACCTTTAATTTGATACCCATATCGTACAAAACTCATTCTAGAGTCACCCCTGGTCCACCTTTATGGCGATATCTCGGAAAAGGCGTCACCTATAGAACTAAGGCCCACTCCTTTTAAAATACTCATTAACACCTTTCATTTGATACCCTATCGCTACAAACAATTCTAGAGTCACCCCTGCTCCACCTTATGGCGATATCTCGAAACGGCGTCCACCTATGGAACTAAGGACTACTCCTTTTAAAATACTCATTAACACCTTTCATTTGATTCCCATATTGTACAAACAAATTCTAGAGTCACAAGGCTGGTCCACCTTTATGGCGATATCTCGAAAATGGCGACCACCTATAGAACTAAGGACCACTCCCTTTTAAAATACCTCATTAACACCTTAATTTTGATACCCATATCGTACAAACACATTCTAGAGTCACCCTGGTCCACTTTATGGCGATATCTCGAAACGCATCCACCTATAGAACTAAGGCCACACTCCATTTTAAAATACTCATTAACACCTTTCATTTGATACCCATATCGTACAAACGCATTCTAGAGTCAACCCTGATCCACCTTTATGGCTATATCCCTAAATGGCGTCCACCTATAGAACTATGGCCCACTCCCTCATAAAATATCTTTAATGCCTTTCATTTGAACACATGTCATACAAACACATTCCAGGGTTTCCCTCGGTTCATTTTCCTACATGGTTATTTTCCCTTATGTTGTCACCATAGCTCTCAACTGAGTATGTAATGTTCGGTTACACCCGAACTTAACCTTCCTTACTTGTTATTAATATTTTTACTTTTCACATTTAGCCCTAGAAATTTTTCAACTTGCGGTTTGTTTGTGGGCTTCTTATAGGAATAGCTAAGAATTATCGGTTTCAAGCTTGTGAAGTGCTCTTTCTTCTTTGCTGAAAATTTTGCTTCAAAAACAGCGTAATTAACATTTCCTCGTGCAGCGCCGGCTCTTCACATACCACCATACTCACCCATATTTATTACACACTATTCAACACTCATCAAGTCATTGAAAACAAATAACAAAAGTAATGAGCATAAAATGTTGGGCCACACAAAATTAGTGGCATATGATGTGGTTAAAAATAGCAACAAAGAGCACAAAGAAGAACCACACACACAAAAGCTGGCTGAGGATATTGTGAGGCAAATAAAAACTAAACTCACATACATCTGTATATATGTTTGTCTTGCGAAACACTTAGTGGTGGTGATAAAAGAAAAAAAAAGAAAGAAAAAACACATATAAAACTTTACCCGAATGAAGTGTAAACAAAAGCTGAAAATGTAATGTAGCATTAGGAATTGGGGTAAAAACATATAAATACTTCCGGGTCGTAATGATAATGAGGGACATTAGCCGATAAATTGAGCAATATTTGAGAGACAAACTTAAGATCGGAACATTCTAAATGTCACATAAAATAACGATTTGATAAAGGATATGAATGCTCTTATCTTAATGTAAGCACAAGATTGCATATGCCATTATTATATGCCGTTATTTGAATGTTTCATGCCCAAGGGTCTAACTCTCAATCAGATGTGTGGGCTGAAACTCAGAGGTGATTATTAATAATTAAATAATAAAGGATTTTTGTGGCACCGAAAATTATGCTAGCTAGACAACTACAAAGTTAGACAATACCAAAATAATATGATCAATAAAATTTTTGTATTTCCTTCCTTGCACATGGTGCTGCTCGGCGTATGAGTGACATTTTCATAATTGTATGTTTTGTGATGAGGTGTTTGCCATGGGATAATTTGTTAGACAAGTAAATATTAATTTATTTAATTGCAATTCTAAGATATTTAGTTATGTACTTATAGAGGTATAATAGTTTACATTAAACTTAATAGCTAAGGGCATTAAAATTAAGTCAAAGGGAGGAAGAAACAAGTAAGGACGGACTGTCTTCAGCTGTGCCCAAGACTTCATACCTTTCATGAATGAGGTTGAACAATAATCTTATCCCATTCGTTATATCCAAATAATCGGCTGTGTAAGTTATGAAATTAAAAAGCTTCATATCGGAACAATCGGTTGTGGGGAATATATGCTATATATGTATGCTACCGATCTCATCAATTTTTTCAGACAACAATATGTGCAATATATGAAAGCATATGGTGGAGTTTGAAGCTTCATTCTGATAAATTGAGGAAGATATGACAAAAATTCCATTTTACGCTATATTGGTCCGATCCGGCTGGTTCCGACAAATGTCTAATCGGACATCTTAATATAGCCGCTCACCCGCGGCTTTAAAATTCGAAGTTTTCCAAACGAAGTTGCCAGCTTTGATAGAGTAATCTGTTCCATACAGCCTAAGTTTTCAAAACAGAAGCCGGTTTCTATCTTAATATACAAAAATCACGTGTCACTATGTTTGTTCCCGATGGACTCCTAAACTACTGAACCGATTTTGAATTTGTTTTGCACCCCGTGTGTAGTTTGATCTAACTTGAAACATAGGATAGGTTATATCTCAGTTTATAGTCGCAATATTATTTATTGCATTTTTTTTAAATGTTTATACGTAATAATAAATGTTACGTATACGCAGTTTCTGAGGGGCCCGCGATTTATAGGTACTAAGACATTTTTTTTTAATTCAGGAGAGTCTTTAGTTTTTCCATGTGCACTTTTTATACCGAATTTCAAAAGCAACGAATATCTCCCTTTCGTTTTAATATTATAGTGATGTATGAAAAATAAAAATCTATATATATAAAAGAAAAGGCTAAAATGTATGTTAGTTGGTCGCCGGTGTTTGAAGAGATGCGTCGGTCGATTTGGTTCAAACTTTCACACAAGTTACGTAAACCTCACGCGGTGGTTACTATATAGGTTTGGTTGCGATCGACGTAGAGGGTCTCGAGATATAGACCGAACGTGGACCTGAGTACCCCTAGAATATGTTTATAGAATATGATATCAAATAAAGCTGTTGATGAGTGCTTTAGTACAGAGTAATATATTATCCAGAGACGGACTGGGACTGGGATTGGGACTAGGACTGGGACTGAGACTCGGAGTGGGACTGGGACTGGACTGGAATAAAATACATAGCACCCTCTGGGACAGGCAATAAGGGATGCAGAAGAATGAGAAGAAATTGACAGAAGAGAAAAGAGAGAAGGAGATTGAGAAAGAGATAAAATGAGACGAAGATGAAGATGATGAGCGGAAAAGACGAAAGCTTATTAAAATGTATGCAGATTGGCCAAATTCAGGGCAGAACAGTCTGCCGGGTCTTCTAGTATTTCTATAAAAAATGTAACCGATTCCAAAGAGAAAATTAAAAAAAGAACCATTTCAATAAGTTATTTTTTTTTAAAGGAACCGATTTCAACGAACTTATTTAAAACAAAGCAACCCATTCCAAAAATGATGCAGGTTCTAAAGAGGTAACTTTGTAAGAAAAGTACCGATTCAAGGCGGCCACAGTGATGTGATGGTAGAGTGCTCCGCCTACCGCACCGAAGATCCTAAGTTCACGCCCGGCCAAAGCAATATTACAAACTTAGAAATAAGTGTTTTCAATTAGCAGAATATTTTTTTAAGCGGGGTCGCTCCTGCAGCGATTTGGCAAGCACTCCGAGTTTATTTCTGCCATGAAAAGCTGCTAAGTGAAAACTCATCTGCCTTGCAGACCCGTTCGGAGTCGGCATGAACAAGTAACAAATCGGAAGAGAAGCTCGCTTTCGGAGGTTATCGCGCCTTACATTTGTTTTATTTATTTAACCGTTTCAAAAAAGTAGCTTTTACGAAAAATAACCGCTCGAAGGAAGTAATTTCCATAAAATACATCCAATTACAAAGAAGTTATTTTTATAAACAAGTAACCGGTTTCCAAGGAAGCAATATTTGTTAAAAAAAAGAATCGGTTATTTTTATAAAGGCAGTAAACTGTTCATAAGAAATAATATTTATAAAAAATATTAAAGGTTCCAAGATGTAACTTTAATTTTTGAAAAAATTACCGGTTTCAAGGAAATTACTTTTGCAAAATAGGTAGCCAGTTCAATAAAAATTGTTTTTGTAAAAGGTAGCCAGTTCCAAAGAAGTCATTCTATTAAAAAATTTAACCGGTTTCATACAGTAATTTTTTAAAAAAAGAAGTTTTTTGTATAAAATAGAAGCCCTTCTCAAAGAGTAACTTTTATAAAGGAAGTAACCGATCACGAAGGAGTAACTTTTATAAAAAAGGTGTCCGGTTCCAATACGGAAATTTTTTAAAAAATAGTACACGGCAGGAAAGTAGAAGTAAATTTAATTCACTTTTATAAAATACTAATTGGTTTTTCTTCGGACTTTTATTATTAAAGCCATTACTATTTGGGTTCCTGCTGCAAGCCCGCTCAAAGTTAAATGCCTGTAACTATTTTTAAACGGTTTCTTAGCTTGACTTGGCAGGCTGGCTGGCTGACTGGTGGCACGAATTTTATAATTGAAATGAAGTAACTTCCCGATAAGCTGCAAGCTTGAAACTTGGAATATACTTCAGAACCCGATGACAATGCATAATAAGAAAAAAACTCCGATTGGGTTGCGCAAAGTTCGAGATATTTCAAAAATATATTTGGGGTCCGATTTGACTCATATTTGGAATAAATATTACATATAGTCCGGTAGAAGTGACATCAAAATTTTGTAGTTCGAGGAGGTTGGTTGATTGGGTGCTGTGCTGTCCGGCTATGGAGCCGGGCCCAAGTAGCTCTCTAGGCGCCATTTTGATGCACTTCCTCCTGGAACCAATTACGTTTTGGATTGATGTACCTGCGTATAGTTTATTCAAACCACTTGGTTAGATCAATAACCTACTGATGTCCTTGATTCGGCAGTTTCACACCGCCCTTAAGTTCGGAAACACATAACTGCCTAGAGTTCGGGACCGAAAATTC
This sequence comes from Eurosta solidaginis, assembly GCA_029619165.1. Lineage (NCBI taxonomy): Eukaryota > Metazoa > Arthropoda > Insecta > Diptera > Tephritidae > Eurosta > Eurosta solidaginis. The sequence continues at coordinate 20,618 of JARSSU010025764.1, read as the reverse complement.
GCGAGGGCTGTGCACTCGTAGAGAAAGTCAGTAACCGATTCCTCGGCACAATTCTATTCGCGTGTGTGCCAAACGGCCAGTGCCCTGTAATAGTAGCCGTGATTATTTATATTTCCTTCTGGACCTATTTAGTAGGTCATCGGTTCTTTTCTGGTTGTAGTCTGGCCATATTAATTTTGTGATCCTACAGTTGTCCGTAGAGTACCAATCTTGGATTGCTATTTTCCTTAGATAGGTGAGAACGTCTCTTTGAACTGATGTGAGTGGTCGATGCACCGCGACTGCTTCCGTGATGTCTAACGAGGCTCCTTCCTCTGCTATTTCATCCGCTTTTTCGTTGCCGTCAATGTTCCTGTCGCCGGGTGCCCATCTGAGAGTGACAGCTGCCTGGTTGGCTGCTTCACGTAGCACTCGCATACAGTTATCGACGGCTTCAGAGGATGTGTACGGTGATTCTAGCGCTTTGAGTGCTCCTTGGCTGTCGGAGAATATAAATACCTCATCGTCTATGCGGTTATGCAAAAGGAGATGCAGGCCCTCTCTATTCCTTGCAGATCTGTTTGGAAGATGCTGGCTGTGTTTGGAAGACGGAGGGGATTGGGACTTTAGTTGGTTGGAGTAGACACCTGCACCGACGCCGCAATCCATTTTGGACCAGTCAGCGTAGAGCGAGGTGGCTTCCTCCCTGCCAACTCTGTCGTCCGACCAATCCGTTCTAGAGGGTATCTGCACCTTGTAATTTCTGTCGAAAATCAGTGTTTTTGAGAGTAATCTGTTGTCGAATCCACATCGGTGAACCTTGTTAGGATGTCACTGTGGCCATAACTTTTTCTTTCCAGAATTTAGGCTCCCTTAGTCTGATGGCTGTGCTGATCGCTATATATATCAGATGTGGAGGGTCAGTGGCAGCAGGTTAAGTATAACATTTAGTGCATCCTTCGGGCACGACCTAAGTGCGCCTGTTACCCCTGCATTGCTGCCCTTTGTATTTTGTCTAGTTTTTTTAGTGTTGTATTGCTTGAGGAGGGACAAGCATACGTGGCGCAGAGTCGAGTAAAGTCTTTGGAAGGATTATGTATTGAGGACTTAGATTGTGACAGGTTGTCCGAAAAGAGTCCGTGTAATAATGAGTCACTAAATGAACTAAATAGAATGAGAAATAATAGGCAATTAAATAAAAACTAAAAACTTGAGAAATAAAGTAATAAAAAAAATTTTTAAGTTAAACGGTTTTATTGAAAACAATATTTACATGAAGTAATAATAATAATAAAAGTTAGGAAATAATTAGGTAGGCCCTAGGTACTAGTCATCACACTCCTCATCAATCTAGTGCGTTGATCAGGCAATTAAATAAAAGCATTGGACGCGTCAAATTTCTATTGATAATCATAAGTAAGACCAACTGACCTTAATAAGGTTATGGTACGCCTCACACTTTTTAGAAATTTCAAGCGCCGAACGCTTTTATTTGTCTTACTTCATGTACGTATTGTTTTCAATAAAACCGTTTAACTTAAAGTTTTTTTTTAATTATTTTATTTAAGTGGGTTTCCTTCCTCTTAGTGTTATTTACGCCCCCATTCTGAGCGCTACCGGTAAAATAGTTCCGAGAACATTATGTAACCGAATATCGTTACCAGTTCTTTTATTCGCGATTCTGGCCCAAGTGGTAACGCTGTCATCACCTAGAAACTCACCAGTGTCTGTGGAGAAAGAAAGGTAGTTTTCTTCGCTTACACGGTTGCCACTTTGGTCCATTTGGACCAAAAATGGTCCCTTCCAACCCCATTTGGTCCGCTGGTTCCCTTTCTTCCTTTTTAGGCAGTAGCCGCGATTGGTACTTTTCTTTATTTTTTCACTCAGGTAAAAACTGACAATATTGCCCAAAAACTCGCCACACTTTCGTTAGCCCCCATATAATTTTGAATTTACTTCAATGGAACTCTCACCATAAAAATTGCTCAGTCAATAAAATGTACCAGAAAAATAACATTTCACCTAGGATATAATTTATGCCAGGCATTAATAACAAAAGTTTTGCCAAACACATTGTCGTTAATTGTTGATGAAATAACCGACTAATCAAAAAAAAACTCTTGTTTTATAATAATATTAATAACGGCTAGATATTTCGATAGGTTATACAACACTATGTAAAATATATGAAAATAAAAATTGCTTCTCACCTGGCATAGCTTATAGCGAGCACTCTGCCGTGAGCCTAACACTTTCAAAACTTGTACAAAGAAATTCTGTGCTTCTCGTTTGGCACTTTGATATTTAAATCTTTCTCACCCAGCTCAATGAGTTCAAGGAATTCTAGGACTATTGTGGTGTTAAGCCACGCAAGGTGGGTAATTGAAAACTAGGTATCTTGGCACAAGAAATATTTTAACTCGAAAACAAAAGGAAGCAAATGCAAAAGAGACGGAAAAAAATTTTGTATAAAATTTCACGTAGGTGCTAGTAGAACCCCTGGGCCTGGGATCAAAACTCACACCTACTGAATCCAGGCTCTGATATGAAGTTTAAACCTTAAGGAAAAAGTAAGCATCTATAAAAATAGCACTAACAAAATTACCTAGTTTCATTTGTACTGAGTTTTCCACATACATAGTTCGGCAACACCAGAACGCAAATTTTGAACAGTTTCATTTTATTTGATTGCAATCAATAACATAGTGCTAGAACCAAGAGCTTTGTGACCAAAACTAGGTTCACAACGTTTGGTTGGTGAAAGACATAGACTTATCCTATGTCAAAATATAGTACCATTTTTGGTTGCATGCACATATATTTGTTTGTTCAGCTTGAATTAAAGGAAAGTCTTCACTATGTTCAGTAAAATTTTATATGGAAACATCCTGAAATTTTGTATTTTATACTAATAAAATAAAACAAAAATTTGGTCCTTTTTTCGATGAATTTTGGTCCCAAATGAAAACATGGTGTGGCAACCGTGTTCGCTTTAACGAAAATGTCTCACTTGTAGATACGAGGTTAACGAATGAACGGAACGATGTGTATATGCATATTATGCATGATAGTTTCTACATAGGTATATTGTAATTTATTCTGTGAAAGTACATAATGTAAACAAATACATATGTATAGCAAGAGGCAACACTTTTTTACTATTATCTTTACTTATTTGCGCTTACAATTCTTTATTTTTCAGTTTTGCCTTTTTCTAAACAACAGCTGTTGTGAGGTTATTTCGATGTAACCACCTACTTTTGTGGGTAACAAATTAACCGGTTACTTTCGCGGGTAGAATACCAAAAGGGTGTAAAAGTTGCCACATGATTTCGTTACCGTGGTGAAGAATGTTGTTACCACACTAGAATCGGGACGTTAATAACATGAATAATTTCGCGCCCAAATATATGTATATAACAAAATGTATATATATGTGCGTGTGTGTTAGTGTGGTGAGTTGTTACTCTCACTATTCAAATTCTGTTAACATTATTATTAGTGTAACAATTCACAAATTGGAGTTTGTTATTTATTGTTTGCACATGCGCCCTCCATGGCGTATATGTAATTTGAGATTTTATTTATGGCGACCTACGCCATTCGTCACTACTACATGTCACTGTGTTTGTTTATAGGTATGTGGGCCAAATGGGATTGTGATTTAACCATGTTTACCTTTCAGGAATATTTTGTTACGAAGTGGCTATTTTTCCCCTTGCTTCGATAGCAACAAAAAACTGAAGAAAAAGATTTCATTGTGAAAATTTGTGTACTGAAGGAATAGGAAATTCCATTTTGAACTTTTCCCATTCGACGAAGTTTGGTTCATAATTTTTTCCAAAAGTTTCCTTTCTACCAAGTGTTTTTCTGTTACTTAATGAACCATCTCTAGTTATTAAGCTCATATTTTATTATAGCTTTTCAACAAGGAGATTAAATTGTATGATTAATCATGCAAAATGTAAATATTTAAATTTTTTGTGAAGTGCCAATGAATAAATTTCTATTAATAGCTGCAATTTATTTGAAATCTACCATTGTATGTCATAATATTTACAAATTAGTATGTATGTACAGCAGCAAACACAAAAATTGCAGCGCCAACTTTTACGAATTTCCTCAATTAAATTCTTCTTTTTTTATTTTTGAGAATTTAAGAAAGGTTTTCGAAAAAAATCGAGAATTTGGTATGCAAAGTAAAAGTTATAGTTCTCTCCAAAAATACCTTGATTTTGAAACTGTTTTTCAGAGAATTCAGTAAACTTCCAATAAATGTTTGAAATTTTCGAATTTCTTTACAATTATTTAATTATATTGGGATTGGTATGCATGAAAAATTCAGAAAGCCCTAAATAAAATGTCTGAAATTTTCTTTATTATGAATTATTTCGATTTTTGAGACTGATTTGTGCAAAAAATTTAAAATTTTTTGAGGTTGGTTTGCATAGAGAAAAGCATAAAACTCTAAAAAAAAGATCGAAATTTTAGTAAAACTTTTTTTGAAAACTATCTAAGTTTGCATGAAAAATTCAGAAAATTCAAAATAGAAATTCAAAATTCGCAGATTTCTTAAAATTTATTCGAAGATTATTTTGAGATTAGGAACTCTGAATAAGTTTGAAATTCTCGAAATTTCAAAACTTTTTTTGAGACTGATTTGCATAAAAAAGTTAGAAAACTTTTGAGATTGGTTTGCACAAAAAAAAAGCAGAAAACTCTAAAAAAAGTTCGAAAATTTTGTTAAATTTTTTCGAAAGGTATTTTAAGATTGAATTGCATGAAAAATAAGAGTACACTAAAAACCTTCGAAAATTTCATTAAGCGTTCTAGAATTTTCAAAAAATTTTTTTTTAGACTGATTTGCACAAAAAAAAAGAAAAATAAAAAACACTAAACAAAACCTTCAAAAATTTCGTCAGACGTTTTAGAATTTTCAAGTTTTTGCGAAAACTGTTTATGAAATAAATTTGCATAAAAATTTTCGGAAAACTCTAAATAGAAAGTTGAAAACTTCGTACAATTTTTTTCGAATTTTTGAACTTGCTCGAAAACGTTTTTGATATTATAATTGAGACTAGGGAAAAATTGCAAAATTTGCACACGACATCTACTTGAATATCTTTTGAATTTCAATTCTTCATCAGCTGGCTTGTCGGGTGCTTCGTTTTTTGAGATTGGTTTACATAAAAAATATGCAGTAAACTTTTAGTTTAAAGCTGAAATTTTATTAAAATTTTCTCGAGCTTTCGCGAATTTTTCGAAAGCTATTTTGAGATCGGTTTGCGGAATCAGTATTACAAGGTTCTAGATTTTCGCAAAAAATTTTTCAAACTTTTGAATTTTTTCGAAATAGTTTTTGAGATAAGTTTGCAAAAAAAAATCAGTAAACTTAATAATTTTCGAAATTTTGACGAACGTTTGTTTTCATAAAAACTATTCAGATAAACATTAAATAGAAAGCTTGAAATTTTTGTAAAATTTTCTCGAGCTTTTGAATTTTAGCGAAAACGTAATTGATTTGCACAAAATAAAATTAAGAAAACTATTTATAGAATGCTCGAAATTTTCGTAAACATTATTCGAATATTAAAATTGATTTTCATAAAAAAAATTAGAAAAGGCTTAAGGAAAGTTCGAAACTTTCGTAAGATTTTATTGAATTTTTGCATACACTATTTTTATTTTGAAATTTCATAAAATTTTATCGAGTTTTCGAATTTTTTCGAAAACTATTTTGAGATGGATTTTACGAAATCAGAAAATCTAAACAAAATGTTCGAAGTTTTCCTAAAATTTTCTCAATTTTCGAATGTTCGAAAACATTTTGAGACTGGTTTCCGAAAAAAAAGCTCACTCAGCTGAACTTTAACAAAATATTCTTAAACAAAAGGCTCCTTCTAAAATAATAACATTCATAAAGTTATAGACATTTTTTTAAAATTATTCCAAAACTGTTTGGCAATTTAAAATACCCACAAAATTTTAGAACTTTTTTTGAGCACTTCTTTCAGTTTTGATTGTACAAAAAAAAATCAGTAAACCCTAATATAACTTTAAACGACAAAAAGTTGTTTGTTTTTATTTACGTATACGAAGGTTCGAAATTTTCTGGAAAATTTTCGAAAATTGTTTTAATTTGGTTTGCATAGAAAATTTGAGAAACCTCTAGTTAAGGGCTTCCAACTTTTATTCAAATTTTTACGAATTGTTGTATTTTTTTGTTTTGAAAATGGTTTGTATAACAAAATCACAAAGTAAAAAATAGAAAGTTCGAAATTTTCGTAAAGCTTTCGCATATTTAAAATTTTCGTCAATGTTTTCTGAAACAGTTTTTCATAGTTTTAGCAACAAAATTCATAGAATTTTTTTTAAATGATCGGAAATAAAATATAGGCATTTGATTGACGATGAACATTTCCATTGCTTTTTTGTGTTCGTTACTGTATGTACATATTTACGAGTAAGTATGTATGTATATATACTTGAAAGTAAAAAATATGTCAAGTTGTCGCTTATCGAAAATTATGTTTAAAAATATGGTAAGCGTAATGCTTTTTCATTCATAAATTCAGCTCATATTAATACACAAAAGAGAACAAACCACTTAAACCGACAATAAATTCAACTCTCCACAGCGCTGTTGTTGATAACAGCGCAAGAGAGCGCGATAGAGCGTTTGTATACAGCAAATACTGTTATGCATTTATCCTGTTGCTCCTTAAAAGAATATAATTCAATTATTACACTAGTATTCCTTGTTTGAACGTTGTGGTGAAAAGGATATACCTCGCTTAAGGTACGCAGTGTTCATAGCGGAAAACCGAATAAAGGTCTTTGCTCTTACAACTCGGTGAATGTTTTTTTTTATATAATTAATATACGAAAAATGTGAACAAAACAAAAGTGATGAAAATAAAAGATTAAGGTGCATACTTGTGACACACAAATAAAATAAATATTACTAAAATGAGTGTGTGTTATTGAGGTAATGGTATATGAAAAGCGAAGCCAATGGTGATATATAAAGAAAAACACGCGGAAATGGGTGTTCGAAAATAAATAAAAACACCTCTGAAAATAAATGGGTTTTGTGTAAGTAGGCGCGTTTCCGTCGTTACGATAGTTGTCGGTGTGCCCACTTAGTGTATAAGTGAAAAGTTACTACTGTACTAAATACATAAGGCGTCTCATTTTGAGGCGATTTTTTTCTTGGGACCTACTTGAAAAATTGATCATCTAAAAAAAATATTATGATCGTAGTGGTAGTGCTACCAGAAGTTGCTTCGACGAACCATCTTAAAATCTTTATAAAGTACCAGGGCGTACCAAGAAATTTTGTGGACGATTCTAATATGGTGAGCGCAGGACACCATTTCATCCTGGAGTCCAGATTTCCTACACCCTCTTCACAAGCCAGAACTAAAAGAACCGTTATGATGACTACAGTTCTGTTTTTATAGTGAAGGACGCTCTGTTTATTAGTCTTAAGTCATAAGTTCTGCGCTTGGTTCAAGGCTTTTTCTGCTTGGTTGCTCTTGTGCAACTCTTGACTGCTTTCTATCTTTCACAATCTGATTTGTATTGCCTATATGCCTCAAGGATTGCACTAAATGTATCCAGATAAAAGCTCTACACCTCCCTGTGATGCATGGTTTACTCTTGTAAGATAATTAGATATTTGACTTTGAGATGGAGATTCACCGGGCATGACTCAGCAAAGTCACCGGCAGTAGCCGCCAGCGGAGTCAAAAGCCGCTTTCTCATACAAGTGCAATTTGCATATACATAGTCCAGCCACTACTATCACGTGACCCTCAATAGGGATGTCCTTGTGTGCCGGTATGCAGATAACTTATTTAAGATTCTACTAATTCAGGTAGTATGACTACGCCGACCACCATAGAATGCTCTGCAGCTGAGCCCAATTTTTGAATTGCTGATCGAGCATAGCATTTTATCCATAATCCCATCCAGTTTTCAGCTGAAAACCATCTGCAAGCTAGTTCACGAGCCTACTGCAACAGAGGAGTGGTCTCCATCTCTGCTCCCTCGAAGATTGATTGAGCTAGCAAAAGAGGCAGTATCCAGTCAAAAGTAATCTTATTGACTAAGAACAAAGTTGGTAGAATTTTTAATGACCATAATTCTCAGGCTTATAACACGCATCTCAGTATCTAATTGAAACCCACGCCGCTGATTCCTACTCTAACCAAACCCTGCACTGTTTTAATTTATTTCACTGCGAAATACTGCCAGGTAAGTTCAACAAAACCAATACTCTAAAGGAACGCTCTGTTCACTTTATTAGACAGGCAGCGCCCTTCAACTGCAGAGAGCCCCCAGTGCTTGTCAATGGCACCCCTAGAGCAAAACAAGGAGCCTTTCTCTCCCCCTTTCAATAGCTTTAGCAACATAGAACTCGTCATGAAAATCATCAGCTCTGCTTAACTTGTAGTGAGGAATAATCTTCAGGCTACGGACAACCTAGTAACCGGTTATCCACAAAAGCTACTACCGTACTCCTTAGATTTTAGTAATTAAGGCACATCATGTGTTATGGGAGACATTTTTCTTTATACGCGAATCGCTTGAAAGTGAGCCATGCTCTCAAGTCCTGAAGCATCAGGTCCAAAGTGTAGGGTGTCGAGCTGACTCGGGATGAATTCATTAAATGGCGGCTGATAATAGATATGTAGCAGTGATAGGCTAGACATGCTTTTCTAGGGAGCCCACTCCTTGACAGCCAGGCGTCGATGAAACGAGTGTCTTCTGGTCTTGTTGAACAGCCGTCTTTCAGAAGCGATAAGGTCTTTAAGTGTCTCCGTACAGTATGAAGTTTATCGCCCTTCACTGGGCGTGCTTTTAGTGGGAATGAAGTTACTCCAGCTTAAATGTCGTTAAGCGATTTTGAGGGAACACTGCTCAGAAACCAAGAACATACATCTCTGATAAGTCATGCTTCGAAGGAACATTCTAAATTAAATACCCTTGAAATAGGTTTCAAAGGTTCAAGTCTGTAATTCACATTGTAATTTCCTCTTAAGAACAAAATTTACAGGTAGAACAAGAAGAAAAAAACATCGCCTGAAATGAAACGCTCTAACGTACATACACAAATGTGTGGCTTAAAATCGAATGTCAATGTGTCAATGACTGTTGACAAATTACCGAGCGAGTAACTAAGTGAGTGAGTGAGCGAGCGAGTAATTTAGCAAACAAGGAAGTAAGTGAGAAAGCGACTCACACAGTGTGCAACAGTAAGTTTTGTTTGCTATTTCCGTTGAAATGTAAATAATATTTTGATTAATGCACAAATAATAAAATAAAGCAAATAAAAATAAATAGTAACAAGGGTGAAAAGATAATAAAGGAAATAAAAAGCAGAAAAGCAAAAAATTGCGCCATTGTGTCAGTGAAAATGAAATTTTAATTAATAATAATAAAGCAGTATTTAAAAGGGCACAACAAATTTAGCAAAATTAAATAATGCTAATGATTATTGTTTTTGCTTACATCCTGAATATCACGCCATGAATATATAAGTGGATTAAATTAATACTCAAAAATATACAAATAATATATGTTACAAAAAAAAATCAGAAACAGGGGCGAGCGACGGAGTTGCTTGATATTCAGGTTAGTATTCGAAGAGCTAATTTGTAATTACATACATACTTAGCTATTTTTCAATAAAGGCGTCCGTCAAATATTCCACATAGGGACAAAATTTGTGTTTCCTGAGAAATAAGCTAAAACTGGGGTATTTTATTTCCTCGTTTTCGTCCCTCAAAATAAAATAGTATGAGATTAATCAAATTTTATAATAGAATTAGCAGATCCGGCAGACGTTGTTCTGCCGTAAATTTGGCCTATCTGCATACATTATAATAAGCTTTTCCGTATAACTCTGCCCTCCCCTCTTCATTTTTTCTTAATCCTTTTATTCACTCCTCCCTCCATCTTTTTCGCTTCATCTCCATCTTCCTCTCATTCTATCTCTATCTCTTTCTCAGTCTCCCTCTCTCTTTTCTCTTCTCTCAAGTTTTTCTCCTTCTTCTTCATCTCTTATTGCCAGTCCCAGAGGGTGGTATGTACTTTGTTCCAGTCCCACTCCGAGTATCAGTCTCAGTCCCAGTCCTAGTCCTAATCCCAGTCCCAGTCCGTCTCTGGTATACTTCCCGGAAAAAAGCATCGTAAATACTAATATAGGCAAATTTATATACAAAATTTCAGGCGTATCGAATAGGACGTATGTAAATAGGTATGTGGGTATTATTAATTCTTGCCTTTATTTCGGCTTCGCATGCATATTTATCAGTTTTGCCAGGTTGATGCGACTAAATCGGATATCACAATGAACTTTAGAGCTCTCAGCAACAGCTTTCATTTGATATCCATAATACACACACATTCTAGGGGTATCCGGGTCCATGTTTTGGCCTATATCTCGAGATCCTAGTCACTCAGCGGTGTAAAAACTACTCTGTATTATAGCACACATCAACAGCTTCAATTTGATACCCATAATATAAAAACACATTCTAGGTGTATCGGGTCCATGTTTTGGCCTATATCTCGAGACCGTAGTCACCCAGCGGTGGAAAACTTACTCTGTACTAAAGCATACATCAACAGCTTCAATTTGATGCCCATAATGTAAAAACACATTCTAGGTGTATCCGGGTCCACGTTTTGGCCTACATCTCGAGACCCTAGTCACCCAGCGGCATAAAACTTACTCTGTACTAAAGCACACATAAACAACTTCAATTTGATATCCACAATGTAAAAACACATCCTAGTGTTACCTTGATCCACCTTTTGGCCTATATCTCGAGACTCTAGTCACCAATAGGTATGAAAACTACCCTGTACTAAAGCACTCATAAACAGCTTCAATTTAATACCCACAATGTAAAAAAATTGTCTTGGCGTTCACCGGCCCACGTTTGGCCTATATCTCCAGACCCTAGTCACCCAGGGGTATGAAAATTATCTTCTACTAAATCACTCATCAACAGCTTTCATTTGATATCCATATTGTATAAGCACATTCTAGGGGTAACCGGGTCCACGTTTTGAGCTATATCTCGAGACCCTAGCCTCCCAGTTTTATGAAAATTATCCTGTACTAAATCACTCATCAACAGCTTTCATTTGTTATCCATATTGTATAAACACATTCTAGGGGTACCCGGGTCCACGGTTTGGGCTATATCTCGAGACCCTAGCCTCCCAGTTGTATGAAAATTATCCTGTACTAAATCAGTCATCAACAGCTTCCATTTGTTATACATATAGTATAAACACATTCTAGGGGTATCCGGGTCCACGTTTTGGGCTATATCTCGAGACCCTAGCCTCCCAGTTATATGAAAATTACCCTGTACTAAATCACTCATCAACAGCTTTCATTTGATATCCATATTGTATAAACACATTCTAGGGGTACCCGGGTCCACGCTTTGGGCTATATCTCGAGACCTTAGCCTCCCAGTTGTATGAAAATTATCCTGTACTATAGCACTCATCAACAGCTTTCATTTGACATCCATATTGAATAAACACATTCTAGCGGGCATCCGGGACCATGTTTTGGCCTATATCTCGAGACCCTATCCTCCCAGTTGTATGAAAATTATCCTGTATTATAGCACTCATCAACAGCTTTCAACTAATATCCGGGTCCACGTTTTGGGCTATATCTCGAGACCCTAGCCTCCCAGTTGTATGAAAATTATCCTGTACTATAGCACTCATCAGCAGCTTTCATTTGACATCCATATAGTATAAACACATTCTAGGGGTACCCGGGTCCACGTTTTGATCTCAAGACCCTAGACTCGTATCGAAAAAAAGGTAGACGTTGGCCGATTCTCAGACCTACCCAATATGCTCACAAAATTTCATGAGAATCGGTTCAGCCGTTTCGGAGGAGTTCAGCCTCTAAATCCGTGACAGAAGAATTTTATATATTAGATATTATTTCTACATAGACGCGCCTATAATTATTCCACACAATTAGAATTAAAAGAGCATATAGAATTAGTCTAATATATATCTAATCTAATCTAATATATATTATAAATGGCAAAGTTTGGATGTTAAGATGTGTTGGATGTTTGGATGTTTGGATGTTTGTCCAGACGTTTGTCTTTGTGACTCAATAACGCAAGAACGGCTGGACCGATTTGGATGAAATTTTGCACACATATAGCCAATAGTCTAGAAGGATCTACTAGCTATATATTTTTCAAAAGGGGCGTGGTCCCCGCCCCCTAGGAACAGTTATAATTTAATTATTATATTTTTTCGTCTTTGCGACTGAATCACGCCAGAATGGCTACACGGATTTTGATGAAATTTGGGACACAGACAGTAGTCTACTAGCGAAATTTTTTTCGAACATGGAAAGAGGGGTGGGGGTCCCACGACCCCTTCGAGAAATTATTTTTCATAATTTTTACACATTATAACTTTACGTATACTGGCCTTCACCAATATCACAGACTCAAGGGGTCAAATAAGTCGAGGGCTTACAAAGTAAGCAGTGACACCCTCCGCCCGCCCCCCTTTATCTCCCCCTCTGGTGTAAAATCCATAAATTGTTATAACTCAATCTAAATTTTCTCCTAAATCAATAGTTTTTGGTATCTGGTACATACAGAACGAGATCTAGACAATTTTGGAGGAACGATCAGTGGTCCTCTCCTCTACTCCCGCCATCCGCCCTCCATCAATTGTTTTTATTAGCACGCTTTTATTAGCTTTACCTGTATGTTTCTATCTAACTTTTTATTCGCTCCAATGCGCCTGCTGCCTTATTAACATGGTTTTATAATTAGCTTCACCTTATTTGTAATCCCGTAAGGGTCATATCGAGACCCTTCCGGGATCATTTCTGGATGGTTTTCGGGATCCGTCCGGGATTACGCCGGGGTAATTTCGGGACTTTTTCGGGACTATTTCGGGATCATTTTGGGGACCCTTCCGGCATCATTTCTGGATAGTTTACGGGATCCGTCCGGGATCCCGTCGGGGTATTTTGGGAACATTTTCGGGACTATTCCGGATCATTTCGGGACTATTTCGCGATCATTTGGGGACCCTTCCGGCATCATTTCTGGATGGTTTTCGGGATCCGTCGGGATCCGTCGGGGTCATATTGGGGACTTTTTCGGGATCATTTGGGGCTCTTCCGGCATCATTTCTGGATGGTTTTCGGGATCCGTCCGGGATCCCGTCGGGGTCATTTCGGGACTTTTTCGGGATCATTTGGGGGTCTCTTCCGGCATCATTTCTGGATGGTTTTCGGGATCCGTCCGGGATCCCGTCGGGGTCATTTCGGGGACTTTTTCGGGATCATTTTGGGGCTCTTCCGGCATCATTTCTGGATGGTTTTCGGGATCCGTCCGGGATCCCGTCGGGGTCATTTCGGGACTTTTTCGCGACTATTTCGGGATCATTTGGGGACCCTTCGGCATCATTTCTGGATGGTTTTCGGGATCCGTCCGGGATCCCGTCGGGTCATTTCGGGACTTTTTCGCGACTATTTCGGGATCATTTGGGACCCTTTCGGCATCATTTCTGGGATGGTTTTCGGGATCCGTCCGGGATCCCGTCAGGGTTATTTCGCGACTATTATCGGGATCATTTGGGACCCTTCCGGATCATTTCTGGATGATTTTCGGGATCGTCGGGATCCCCGTCGAGGTCATTTCGGGACTTTTTCGGGATATCGGATCATTTGGGGACCCTTTCCGGCATCAATTTCTGGATGGTTTTCGGGATCGTCCGGGATCCCGACGGGACTTTTCGGGACTATTTCGGGATCATTTTGGGGACCCTCCGGCATATTTCTGGATGATTTTCGGGATCGTCCGGGAGCTCAGTTCGGGACTATTTTCGGGATCATTTGGGACTTTCCGATCAGTTCTGGATGTTTTGATTTCGGGATCCCGTACGGGGATTTTGGGACCCTTCCAGGATAATTTCTTCATGATTTTCGGGATGGGTCTGAGTTTTTCGTGACTTTCGGGACTATTTCGGGATCATTTGCGGAACCTTCAGAGATCAATTCTGGATGGTTTGTGGACTTTTCCGGGATCATTTGGGGATCCCTCCAGAGTCATTTCTGGATGGTTTTCGGGATCCCGTCAGGGTCATTTCGGGCCTTTTTCGTGACTACTATTTCGGAATCATTTTGGGACTCCTCCGGGATAATTTCTGGGCGATTTTCGGGATTTGTCCGGGATCCCGTCAGAGTTTTTTCGGGACTTTTTCGGACTATATCGGGATCATTTGCGGACCGTTCAGGAATCAAATCTGGATGGTTTTCGGGATCCGTCCGGGATCCCGTCAGGGTCATTTCGGGACTTTTCGTGACTACTTCGGGATTATTTTGGGACCCTTCCGGCATCATTTCTGGATAGTTTTCGAGATTTGTCCAGGATCCCGTCGGCATCATTTCGTGACTATTTGGTGTCATTTAGGGACACTTCCGGGATCATTTTAGGTCTCTTCGAAACCGGTAATTCAGCACACATGGCCGTGGATTTACGGCAAATTATTCGTAATTAAAATTCGGTATGTTTTATCTTTAATATATCACAGCTTTTTCGTTCTATTTTTAAATGAATCCTGTAACGAACTATTACAACTATAATTAAAATTTTTGTAATATTTTAACCAACTAAATACCCGAAAAAGCAACACTGCTTTCATTTAAAAACTTCTTTTTGGTTTTAGCTAATTGTAGTTTCACTCCTTTGTTCTATGAGTAGTAATTCTTTCACCCCTGTCATATCAATTAATTTAACTTAGAAACAAAATGTATTTTTTTTAATTCGAAAAAAGTGTATTGTACTATTCATGTAAGCGTGCCCATCAGCTCAGTTAGTTCTTTTTTTTTACTGTATTAAAAAATAAAATACATTGACAGAAAAAATTTTTAAACAGACAACTTGATAAGCAGGCTAACGTGAATAGCACATATATTTTATTTTCTCCTTGCGGACGGGGCCGCGGGTAAAGGCTAGTATATATTATAAATGGGAAAGTTTGGATGTTAAGATGTTTGGATGTTTGGATGTTTAGATGTTTGGATGTTTGGATGTTTGGATGTTTGGATGTTTGTCCAGACGTTTGTCTTTGTGACTCAATAACGCAAGAACGGCTGGACCGATTTGGATGAAATTTTGCACACATATAGCCAATAGTCTAGAAGGATCTACTAGCTATATATTTTTCAAAAGGGGCGTGGTCCCCGCCCCCTAGGAACAGTTATAATTTAATTATTATATTTTTTCGTCTTTGCGACTGAATCACGCCAGAATGGCTACACGGATTTTGATGAAATTTGGGACACAGACAGTAGTCTACTAGCGAAATTTTTTTCGAACATGGAAAGAGGGGTGGGGGTCCCACGACCCTTCGAGAAATTATTTTTCATAATTTTTACACATTATAACTTTACGTATACTGGCCTTCACCAATATCACAGACTCAAGGGGTCAAATAAGTCGAGGGCTTACAAAGTAAGCAGTGACACCCTCCGCCCGCCCCCCTTTATCTCCCCCTCTGGTGTAAAATCCATAAATTGTTATAACTCAATCTAAATTTTCTCCTAAATCAATAGTTTTTGGTATCTGGTACATACAGAACGAGATCTAGACAATTTTGGAGGAACGATCAGTGGTCCTCTCCTCTACTCCCGCCATCCGCCCTCCATCAATTGTTTTTATTAGCACGCTTTTATTAGCTTTACCTGTATGTTTCTATCTAACTTTTTATTCGCTCCAATGCGCCTGCTGCCTTATTAACATGGTTTTATAATTAGCTTCACCTTATTTGTAATCCCGTAAGGGTCATATCGAGACCCTTCCGGGATCATTTCTGGATGGTTTTCGGGATCGGTCCGGGATTACGCCGGGGTAATTTCGGGACTTTTTCGGGACTATTTCGGGATCATTTTGGGACCCTTCCGGGATCATTTCTGTATAGTTTACGGGATCCGTCCGGGATCCCGTCGGGGTTATTTTGGAACATTTTCGGGACTATTCCGGAATCATTTCGGGACTATTTCGCGATCATTTGGGGACCCTTCCGGCATCATTTCTGGATGGTTTTCGGGATCCGTGCGGGATCTCGTCGGGGTCATATGGGGACTTTTTCGGGATCATTTGAGGGCTCTTCCGGCATCATTTCTGGATGGTTTTCGGGATCCGTCCGGGATATCGTCGGGGTCATTTGGGGACTTTTTCGGGATCATTTGGGGGCTCTTCCGGCATCATTTCTGGATGGTTTTCGGGATCCGTCCGGGATCTCGTCGGGGTCATTTGGGGACTTTTTCGGGATCATTTTGGGGCTCATCCGGCATCATTTCTGGATGGTTTTCGGGATCCGTCCGGGATCCCGTCGGGGTCATTTCGGGACTTTTTCGCGACTAATACGGGATCATTTGGGAACCCTTTCGGCATCATTTCTGGATGGTTTTCGGGATCCGTCCGGGATCCCGTCGGGGTCATTTCGGGACTTTTTCGCGACTAATACGGGATCATTTGGGAACCCTTTCGGCATCATTTCTGGATGGTTTTCGGGATCCGTCCGGGATCCCATTAGGGTAATTTCGGGACTATTAGGGGATCATTTGGGAACCTTTCCGGCATCATTTCTGGATAATTTTCGGGATCCGTCCGGGATGCCGACGAGGTCATTTCGGGACTATTTCGGGATCATTTGGGATACCTACCGGCATCATTTCTGGATGGTTTTTGGGATTCGTCCGGGATCCCGTCGTGGTCCTTTCGGGACTTTTTTTCGACTAATACGGGATCATTTGCGGACCCTTTCGGCATCATTTCTGGATAGTTGTCGGGATCCCGTCACGGTCATTTCGGGACTATTAGGGGATCATTTGAGGACCTTTCCGGCATCATTTCTGTATTGTTTTCGGAATCCTTTCGGGATCCCGTCAGGGTCATTTTGGGACTTTTTTGGGGCTAATACGGGATCATTTGGGGATCCTCTAGGGGTCGTTTCGTGACTTTTTCTGTTTTATTTCGGGATCATTTGGGGACCCTTCCGGCATAATTTCTTGATGGTTTGCCGGATCCATCAGGGTCATTTCGGGACCATTTTGGGATCATTTGGGGACCCTTCCGAGATCATTTCTGGATCCGTCCGGGATGCCGTAGGAGCCATTTCGGGATTTTTTGTTACTTTTCCGGGATAGTTTTTGGACCCTTCCGGGATCATTTCTGGATCTGTGCGGGATCCCATCTGGGTCAT
Source organism: Eurosta solidaginis (assembly GCA_029619165.1). Lineage (NCBI taxonomy): Eukaryota > Metazoa > Arthropoda > Insecta > Diptera > Tephritidae > Eurosta > Eurosta solidaginis. Next base: position 3,347 of record JARSSU010025764.1, on the reverse strand, counting down.
TTCCGGACTATTTCGGGATCATTTTGGGATCCTTCCGGAATCATTTCTGTATGGTTTTCGCGATCCGTCGTTGATTCCCTCGGAGCCATTTCGGAACCTTTTCTGGAGTATGTCGGGGTCATTTGGGGACTTTTTCGGGATCATTTGGGGCTCTTCCGGCATCATTTCTGGATGGTTTTCGGGATCCGTGCGGGATCTCGTCGGGGTCATTTGGGGACTTTTTCGGGATCATTTGGGGGCTCTTCCGGCATCATTTCTGGATGGTTTTCGGGATCCGTCCGGGATATCGTCGGGGTCATTTGGGGACTTTTTCGGGATCATTTGGGGGCTCTTCCGGCATCATTTCTGGATGGTTTTCGGGATCCGTCCGGGATCCCATCAGGGTAATTTCGGGACTATTAGGGGATCATTTGTGGACCTTTCCGGCATCATTTCTGGATAATTTTCGGTATCCGTCCGGGATGCCGACGAGGTCATTTCGGGATTATTTCGGGATCATTTGGGATACCTACCGGCATCATTTCTGGATGGTTTTTGGGATTCGTCCGGGATCCCGTCGGGGTCATTTCGGGACTTTTTCTCGACTAATACGGGATCATTTGCGGACCCTTTCGGCATAATTTCTGGATAGTTGTCGGGATCCGTTCGGGATCCCGTCACGGTCATTTCGGAACTATTAGGGGATCATTTGAGGACCTTTCCGGCATCATTTCTGGATAGTTTTTGGAATCCTTTCGGGATCCCGTCAGGGTCATTTCGGGGCTTTTTCGGGATCATTTAAGGATGGCTTTCAGGATTCGTCCGGGAACCCGTCAGGGTAATTTCTGGACTTTTCCGAGACTATTTCGGGATCATTTTGGGACCTTCCCAAGATCATTTCTGGATGGATTTCGGGATTTGTCCGGGATCCCGTCAGGGTCATTTAGGGGTGCGTTCGAGATCCCGTCAGGGTCATTTCGGGACTTCTTCGGGAATATATCGGGATCATTTCTGGATGGTTTATGGGATCCGTCCATGACCCCTTAAGGGTCATTTCGGGACTATTAGGTGATCATTTGAGGACCTTTCCGGCATCACTTCTGGATGATTTTCGGTATCCGTTCGGGATCCCGTCGGAATCAATGCGGGACTTTTACGGAATCATTTGGGATCCTTCCGGCATCATTTCTGGATGGTTTTCGGGATTTGTCCGGGATCCCGTCGGGGTTATTTCGGGACCTTTTCGGGGCTAATACGGGATCATTTGGGGATCCTCTAGGGGTCGTTTCGTGACTTTTTCTGTATTATTTCGGGATCATTTTGGGACCCTTTCGGCATAATTTCTTGATGGTTTGCCGGATCCATCAGGGTCATTTCGGGACCATTTTGGGATCATTTGGGGACCCTTCCGAGATCATTTCTGGATCCGTCCGGGATGCCGTAGGAGCCATTTCGGGATTTTTTGTTACTTTTCCGGGATAGTTTTTGCACCCTTCCGGGATCATTTCTGGATCTGTGCGGGATCCCATCTGGGTCAATTCCGGACTATTTCGGGATCATTTTGGAATCCTTCCGGAATCATTTCTGTATGGTTTTCGCGATCCATCGTGGATCCCCTCGGAGCCATTTCGGAACTTTTTCTGGAGTTAGTCGGGATAATTTAGGGACCCTTCCTGGATATTTTCTGGATGGTTTCTGAGATCCGTCCGGGAGCCCGTCAGGGTAATTTCGGAACTTTTTCGGGACTATTTCGGGATCAATTTGGTACCCTTCAGGCATCATTTCTGTGTGGTTATCTGGATAAGTCTAGAATCGTGTCGTTGTCATTTCGGGTTTTTTTGGGACTACTTCGGGAACTTTTGGAAACACTTCCGGGGCGTTTCTGGATGGTTTTCGGGATCCGTCCGCGATAGCGTCGGGGTCATTTCGTGGCTTTTTCTGGATAATTTCGTTATCATTTTGGGATCCTATCAGGTTATCAGCTCATAAAGTTCTTTTTTTTACTCAATTACAAAAATAAAATGCATTAGACAGAAAAAAAATTTTAAACAGATAACTTTATAAGCAGGCTAACGTGAATAGCCCACATATTTCATTTTCTCCTTGCGGACGGGGCCGCGGGTAAAGGCTAGTATATTATAAATGGCAAAGTTTGGATGTTTGGATGTTTAGATGTTTGGATGTTTGGATGTTTGTCCAGACGTTTGTCTTTGTGACTCAATCACGCAAGAACGGCTGGACCGATTTGGATGAAATTTTGCACACATATAGCCAATAGTCTAGAAGGATCTACTAGCTATATATTTTTCAAAAGGGGCGTGGTCCCCGCCCCCTAGGAACAGTTATAATTTAATTATTATATTTTTTCGTCTTTGCGACTGAATCACGCCAGAATGGCTACACGGATTTTGATGAAATTTGGGACACAGACAGTAGTCTACTAGCGAAATTTTTTTCGAACATGGAAAGAGGGGTGGGGGTCCCACGACCCCTTCGAGCAATTACTTTTTAATAATTTTTACACATTATAACTTTACGTATACTGGCCTTCACCAATATCACAGACTCAAGGGGTCAAATAAGTCGAGGGCTTACAAAGTAAGCAGTGACACCCTCCGCCCCCCCCCCTTTATCTCCCACTCTGGTGTAAAATCTATAAATTGTTATAACTCAATATAAATGTTCTTCTAAATCAATAATTTTTGGTATCTGGCTCATACAGATCGAGATCTAAACAATTTGGAAAAACGATCAGTGGTGCTCTCCGTCTCCTCCCGCCATCCGCCCTCCTTCAATTGTTTTTATTAGCACGCTTTTATTAGCTTTACCTGTATGTTTCTTTGTAACTTTTCATTCGCTCCAACGCGCCTGCTGCCTTATTAACATGGTTTTATAATTAGCTTCACCTTATTTGTAATCCCGTAGGGTCATATCGAGACCCTTCCGGGATCATTTCTGGATGGTTTTCGGGATCCGTCCGGGATCCCGCCGGGGTCATTTCGGGACTATTTCGGGATCATTTTGGGACCCTTCCGGGATCATTTCTGTATAGTTTTCGGGATCCGTCCGGGATCCCGTCGGGGTTATTTTGGGACATTTTCGGGACTATTCCGGGATCATTTCGGGACTATTTCGCGATCATTGGGGACCCTTCCGGCATCATTTCTGGATGGGTTTTCGGAATCCGTCCGGCATCCCGTCGGGGTATTTTCGGGATCATTTGCGTAACTTTGAGAGATAAATTCTTGATGGTTTCCGGGATCATTACGGGACTTTTTCGGGGTTATTGTTGGTCCCTTGCGGCATCATTTCTGGATGGTTTTCGGGATACGTCCGGGATCCCGTCACGGCCATTTCGGGGCTATTTA
>JARSSU010025763.1:0-15660 GCA_029619165.1 Eurosta solidaginis | reverse complement strand
CCTCGCCGACTATTTGCTGTTTCGCCACGCGATCAAAATCTTCCCTTGGCTCCCGGCTCACGAACCCTGCTGAACAATGAAAACTTGGTCCTCCTCCGGGATCGTCTCACAGTAACTGTGGGGGGGGCTGTTTGTTTATTTCCTCATTTGCGCGTTTACCAGCGTCAACGCCATTCCTACAATTTCTTCAGAATGTACTTGTGTTTCGTCGCCGTTTCGTTCTACGTCTCTCCCACAGGCACATCCGATGTGAGTCTTGCCCGTGCAGGGTGATGTTTATTAGATTGTTTATTTTTTTATGTTGTTTTATCAATATTCGTGAAACTGTTCAAAGTGGCGGATTTTCGGTCTCGAATAGAAGAATGTGGAATTGTCTTTTTTTTTGTTTGTTACTTAAAGGGTTAATATGTGACTTGGGTAATGCCTTGCTGAGCGAGTAAGATGGAAGATAGGGGCACGATGATAGAAAGACTAAGACAGGGGAGGAAAGAGTATTATAAAAATGAAAAGGAAATTAAAGTTTAAAGAAAAATAAAAAAATTAATTTACAAAAAAAAAAGAACAAACCGGGGGGGGGGGGGGAAAGGGTTGAAATAAAAACAGGATGGTTGGGTGGCTCCGAGCGAGACGATGGGTATGGGGCGTAAGCAGGATATACCTGGGTCTAGGTTTGACCTAAAAAACTTGGGGAAAGATAGTTGACGTCAAAGAACTCCGGCCTCATAAATGCAAAGATTGAAGTTTTACCTCAACAGAAAAAAGCCTTCTAACTAAAAAACACTAAGACAAACAAACAGAGTCATCAACCCCCTCTGGGCGTTCACTCAAGTTGCGATCGAAAGGTATTATACAGCATCGCGAGAGTTGAATGGTGGTTGAGCTCCGGGTGAGCAGAATCACTGATGAGGTTTCGTTACGGAAAATGGTGAACATGCGAGGTAACTGGCAGCGCGATCAAGGCGGTAAACAGATAAAGAAGGGGGAGACTAGTAATTTATTAGAAGTCAACCAAACAACGCTGGTGATTTTCTCGTTTTTTTTTGAGTTTAACGATTACCAAAAAATAGATGTCCAGAATTAAGGAAAGCCGAGGACGCGGGCAGGAATTTAAGGAGCGAAAGTAAGATCAACGCGTGGGAACATGTGACGCACACGTCACTATGTCGGAAAATAGAGGGGGCAGAGACTATCCTACGCCCGGGGGGGGTCCCGGTAGATGGGAGTCCCAGAACATTGTACGTGGTTGAGTTTTGGGGGGGATCGGTGAGGGGAGTAAGCTGTAGCCCCCACTACCGCGCCCGGATGCCTCCTGTCGGGACACGCTTTAAGTCCGCGAATTGGGTGAAAACGGCAAGGACGCAGCAGACCCTTTAATTGTCCTGCTGGGTCGTCGTAGCCTACATACTTGGATGGTCGCGATGTTTTGTTTTTGGGGTATCTAGCTGCGCGTGGGGACAACCACAGCTCAGCGTCAGGTTGGGAATAACTCTTTTTTTAATTCCCGGCTGAGCATAATATTGGTTTTTTTTTTTGTCCGATTTTTTTAGTAGAACCCGGTGGTGTAAGGTAAAACGTATGCATATAAAAGACTTTTTCGGTACGTTGCGGGAGGTGGGAAGGAGTTCTGCGGGTGCTAGTTCGTGCGTCATTGTTTTAAGACAGTTCAATGAGTGTTACTTCGGGACGCACGTGTATTACAATTTGCTGAAACGTATTACGTTTAATTTTTGTATTCGTCAACCTCTGTTAATAGACTTTTCCGGGATACTACAAACTGACCAGGCTGTTTTTCCCCTCCTTTCCTATTTTTCAGCATGCCATTCAATTTTGTATCCCGTGCCAATAAAAAAAAGCACCCATCTTGCGCAACAGTAGGTTACCAGTTTCCAACAATGGCTATCCTATTTTGTCCCACCGGCTTTTATTTCCATTTATCGAGTATATAGGTTTTGATATCTTAAAAAATTTTTCTCGCTTTAAACGGGCGCAGCCACGGCTGACTACTCCTTGACAAAAAATCTGGAACCGTTTGCTGTGGTATTGGTAAGTTTTAATGGTAAAATTGTGAAAATTTTGGTAAACGATTTGACTAGTTGACTTGTAAGGGTCGGCAAGGATTTTTCCCAGAATTGTTTCCCAGTGAGTTGGGTGAACGGTGAAATAGGCGGGTGTAACGGAACTATTTAATAGTTAGTGTGTTCAGTGGTGACTCAGTCTGCCAGTAAAGTTATTGTTTGGAAAAGATTCGCCGGGATATTATGTGAAAATAGTAATATAATTTACTACGCCTAGAACTCTGGGCTCCAGGCCCTTTGCAACGACAGACCCCTAAAGGAACTTCGAATTAGGGTGCCCCAGTGGAACAGTGATAATGTCACGGCCAAATACTACACTCGCAAGCATCCCCCCCAATACAAATAACCCCCAGGGGGACACAAATATGGATGGCCAATGAGGGGAAGAAAAGAGTACAGTATTTTTTTAACCTGGGAGGAATTGACATAAAATTATGTCTATCAATTATACATTTTTACCTCAGATTCTGGGCCTTATTTTAGACCGGGCTACATGAATTGATAGTCGACGATAAGTGACCGCAACAATGCCCCCTTAAGAAAAGGGTGTTGGGGGGTGAATCTTGCGGGTTGCGTCCTTGCACTGAAACGCCTGGGGGTGCAAAAGAGGTGTCCCATAAAAAGAAAATGGGATCCCAAAGCGGAAAAAGAAGAGTGCCAAGACTTAGATTATATAGATTGCAATGAAAATTGTGAAACCAAGAAATTTGCCAACCCAAATTTTTGTGGTGGGGCGGGGGGTTACGGGGGAGCCAGGCGTAGCGGCGGGGGGTGGCGAAAAGTTCTGAGTGGTAAGTGGGGATAGGCCATGGTGCAGTCGGGCCGGGGTGGCCGGGGCGCCCGTTTAAGCGGGGTGGGGGTGTGTGGGGGGGGGGTAACGGGGGAAGGGGGGGGGGAGCGGGGGTGCGTGGCTCCCGTTTTTTAGTGGTGAGGAGCTGAGGAGACGGTGGTTATGAAAAGGAAGGCTCCTTTAATGTGCGGAAGCAGGGTAAGGAGTGAAGAGAAATGCTTTTGTGTGAGTTAGCTAAAAGGTTCGACAACCAAGGTCGGCGCGACGTCTGCTGCCAGGGGTCCACTTTCCGTTGGGGGTCAGAAAGGGGGAATTCCCGTAAGTCCATGAGTATGCTGTGGTCTAAAGCGGTTTGTGCTGTAGGCGTGGCCGTAATGCCGGGGAAGGTTATGTTGAATGTTTAGGAGTTCAAAGGTGGGGCGGGTTTGCTTTATACCCTGCCACACCCACACCCATAACTACACAACACCCCAGGTAATATTTTAACCAGCCAACAACCCAAAAAATAAATATTTATTTAGTTATATTTGCTTTGTAAAGGAACTGGGGGCCGCGCATACACTACACCACGAATGCAATTGCTGTTGCTAATGTTGGGTAAATAAACCAACAACCAAATTTATAAAAGGATACCATGGGTGGTTACCGGAAGGAAATTGTATGATTTGGATATTTGGGTGAAAACCAATGGTGAATTTGATTACTGCGATGGTTCTTTGGGGGGGGCAATAAAAAAAAGGACAGAAATGGCACATCGAAAAGATGTTGAATATGGGAAAAAAAGGAATAGGGGGACAAAAAGAATAAAAAACTGATGCCAATGTGGGGTAATAGAACAATTGTTGCGGTGCGGTTGGGGTTTTGTTGGGTGGGTGGCTGGATATACTGATGGGACAGGAGTGGCTGGAGTGGTGGGGGCAAGGCTAGGTCGAGCAGCAAATGAGTGAGTGGGCCCATGGGTTTGGGTTCCTGCCTGGATTTAGTTCGGTTTCATGCGCATAACGCCGGATTACCGACCACCGCGTGCGGCACGGTTTGCGCAGCAAATTTGGCTGTGGTGGAGCTAATAGTGCTTATATAGCCCCCCCCCCCACATTTAGAAAATAACTTTTTAGATTTACAAAAGATAATCACAATAAAAACCGATTTACAAACCGTCACCCCTAATATCCACCAAAACCCTTACCATAATGTTTAAATATTAACTAACATGCAAAATATTATACATTCCGTCACAAAGCAGACGGCGTGCGCGCAGCGGTGGTAATTTAAATTCATTTAACTACGCCTGGGTAACCGCGAGTAAAACTAAACCAATCGTACTAAATACGTCCTAAAAAAAGAACTGAAGGGGTTACGATCCAACATTTAATTTTGCTAAAAGAGCTTACCAAGTTATAACGGTTTACAATGTCACAGCCACTCCATCCGCGTACCGCCGCCCACCAAACAGACTGGGGCGCTTGCGCATTCGAAAGAGAGGATGGGGCTTGCACATATAGTGAGTTGGTGGAAGCCTACATAGGATTCATTGTACTATGGTTGGGTTAGGAGGCCTATATCATGCGCCACGTTATCAACATACAAGCGGCAGTGGCAATGCAAGTCTAATCATGAGACTGCGTTGGTCGAGCGGGGAAACACTGGGCTCAATACCTTGTTGTATCTCAATGAATTGCTCCGCAAAAATGCACAGAAGTCCGTATGATTATTATGTTAGTTTAGCGGGGCGGTGGCCCACTAAGTGTTTTCCAATTATCCAAAACCTACCGCCACGTTTTAAGGTGGTTTTTTAACTTAAGACAATGTGGTTGAGAGATTTATTGTCAGGGCCATTAAAATATACCTTCTGTTGTACTTTGGAAGCACACCCAAATAAAGAAAATTGATAACTCAGAACTCCCAAAAATCAAGAAAACGAGACAACTACAACCATAAAAATTGAAAGTTTGGTTACAAGATTATCGCGAAACTTAAAAACTACCCAACCAAGAGAAGGAGAGCCTCCCATGTGAACGCCAAAGCGGGTTGTCGGGGGTAAAAAATCGCAACAAAGCCGAGTAAAATTATTTCAAAAAGGGGCTTTTTGTTTTTTTTTGTTGTATATTTATTTGTTTGTTTTTTGGTGTTGGGTTTCTGATTGTTGTGTGTATTTTTTTTTTGTTTATTTTTTTATGGGGGGGTTTGTGGTATTGAGGTTTTGTGTTAGATCAGAGCGTCCCGTGAAGCTGTGCCCAATATCCATACTGCGCAATCAAGCAGATTCGCCAATGGTGCAATTATAAAACAAAATAAATGGAACCGAAGTTCTAGCGAAACAGGCAGCTCATTGGTACAAAAAAAACAATTTCGTGAATAATCCAAACACAACTTAATTGCTAACTTTCACTCATTGTCATAAATTATACACAGTGTGTTTTGAACCCCACAAATATTTCCCATTAGTGCACTGGTCAAAAGGTATAATAGAAAGAATGCAATAAAAAAGTGAAAAAGATGATTGGCAAAGGGCGCAAGACAGACAACACCGAAGAGAAGCAAGATTATAAAATAATAAATAAGGGAAGCAAACGAGCTATCTACAAGGAGATCGCAAGGAAACAACAAACAAAAAAAAGAAGCAAGAAGGGCAAAAGAATAAAAAAAATGAATATTTGGGTTCGTTCTTTGGAATATTTGGATTATGAGGTTGCAAAAGCTTATCGCTTGTAAATGATAAGGAAACGAGGCAAATTTGTGTAAGACGTGAAGTAAGATTTCTAGAAGTTGAAGAGTCAACTAAGTTGTGCCCGAAGGTGACACCCAGAAACAGAGAAGAAACAGGACATTGCTACAATTTTTTGTAAAAATCGACGAACGTAAGCAAGCTGAAGTAAGAGCGGATAGAAGAGATGAAGAATTTGGAAAGATTGCACCGAAGATGAAACAGAGTAGAAGAGCGTAAATCTGGGTAATAAGCAGAGAATGACATCGTTCCGGATGAATACAGATAGCAGGTAAGTCTCATTAGAGAAAAAATAGAAACGAATCACGCCGCCGCGGAGTCGAGGCAGGCACAAAAAGTATTCCCAGCTGGTCAAGTCGGGCTCGTACCACCAAAAGAGTATCAGATGCAAATTATCACAACATGGTGAAGATGTAGAACGCCTCGGTCGGTCAAGAGAAGCATGTCAGCGAATACTCCTTTGAGTGGCAGAATCGAATCGAAGAAGAATATCGCGCTTCTTGCTAACAACACCTGCCGTCAGCAGTGGATCTGCCTGAAGAGTCAAAAAGCGATTGGATCGAAGTGGGTTTTTCGAATAAAACGGATCAGATGGCCATATCAAAAGTCAAGTCGAGACTAGTAGCAAAAGGCTGCAGCAACAGCTGGTCTAAATTACTGGGAAACGTTTTTTCGCACCGTAATACGATATGAAACAATTCGTATGCTACTTACTATTCGCCGTTGAGTAAAGAGCTCACTTCATCAGATCGATATTTCCAATGACATATCTCATAGTAAGCTCGGAAGAAATGTACCTTAAACAAACAGAAGACATTGTACACACTAAAAAACATAAAGTTTTAAGCTAAATAAAGCCATTTACGCTTACAGCAGTCTGGGCGACACTGGAATAGTACTCTGCTGTAGCATTGGAAAGGTTATGGGTTAGCCATGTAAAAGCGAACCGTGTTTGTATGTCAAACATACATGGCAGTTATAGTTATCATCGCCGTTTGTATGTCGATGATCTTATCTTAGTCATGTCCAGCGAGAAAGAGATTGCGAGCATTAAAAATCATTATCTCAAAATTTTCAACTATCACGATCAGCGGGGCAATGACATTTTTTCTTTGCTTCGAAATAGAACGTCAGGTAAGACAGGTGCGATCTGTGTGTCAGAAGAACTATATAAACTGGTTTCATGTAAGCTGCAGAAATGACAAGTGCACATAAATAGACGCAACAAGCTATCAATCGTTATATGGATCTTTAATGTACTTGGCATTTCAACGCGGCCAGACATTATGCACGCAGTAAGTCTATTAGCACAAAGAAACCAAGACCCCACACCGAACATGAGGCTGTACAAAACATGTCCTACGATACTTATCAAAGACCATCAATTTAAAGTTACATACTGCAAAAATGGCAAACCGGTAGAAGGCTATGCTGATGCAGATGTGGCAAGCAACGAGTTAGATATGAAGTCATACACCGTTTATTCGTTCTTTTTGGCGGTAGCGCTTTTTCCTGGCAAGCAAAGAAACAAGATGTAGTCGCATTGACAGCACAGAGGCTGAGTACATCGCTTTAAGTACGGCAGCAATAGAGGCTGTATATCTGCGGCGCTACTTAAAGAAGTTGGTTTTATTCACGACATCGGTCCTGTTAAGTTAAAAGGCGACAACATGAGCGCAATTTAAATTTCAAAGAACCCTGTATTCCACAGGCGAGCCAAGCACTAGATTTGAATATCATTACATCAGAGAAGTTTCGATCAAAAGTAATAGAATTAGAGTACGTCTCCACAAATGAAAATGTGTTCTGATATTTTTCAAAAAATCTGCAAAAACAAAACATGTAAAATTTGTCAAATGCTTGGTCTTAAAATTAACTGAAGAAATATTTAACTTAGAAAGAGTGTTGAAATAATAACTTGGAGTTTAAGTTCAATATTGAGAACATATTTCATAATAATAGAATGAATAAGACATAGTACATATATTGATGAGTTAACTATATGTACACATGAATTTATCTTTTAGTCTCATTAAATCGTTGAACTAAGAAGTGCTTTTCTTTTATTGTACCGGACATTCACGAAAGTATACAAATCCCCTTCCAACCATACACTTATAAGATTTTTCCGCCAAGGGCTTCTCTTCCACAAGCTTGTTCAGAATGGTTTCCCATTTCTCCATTGGGGTATATATTTGTCCTTTAGAACTAGACTTTGTTTAGACCATCTGCTCCGCTCATGTATCTTTTCTTTAAGAATTTATTGTGAGCTGAGTATAACTTGAGAAACAAATTGAGGCAAGAGCAAATTGTTCATATTATCAACAAGATTTGATAAATTCTAATGCCTAACTATGGTCAATAACCTGAATGGAATTAATACATTTGCATTGGGTTCTTCTACTTTGGATTCTTTACCTCCCATTTCGAAATAATAATTGCTAAATTTTCTTATATTATTATTTATTATATTAGTCGGTACGTCCCATATATTTAACTTCGTACCTCCACCTTTCTTCAGCTGTGGTTAGTCCGGGTATTAATACATTTTCTTAGGTGGGTTCCCTAGGCATGTCAATCAGTTTCCTCCTTTTTTTACGTGAGACTAATTACTTTCTGCTTCTTTTAATTCTTTAATGATATTATACCTTTCTTAAAATTCCTATTTACCCATTCCAAATTATCAACAGTGCGGTTGATGGTCTCGTAGTCAAGGTCATTAGGCAATGCACTCTCCATTGAAAAAGATTACTTTATATGCCCTTCATTTTTCTTAGTTCTGTCTTTAAACGAATGTTTCCTCTGTGTTTTTGGATAAATTAATTTTTTGGTACAAAATTGCTATCGCTTTTATAAGGTTGAATTTTTTACCTCCTCTCTTTCTTTTGATTTTATCTGGTTTTGGAATCTTTGGTTCCTCTTTTTATGTTTCTGATTTTATACGCCTATATTCTTCTATGGTAATGCCTTAGGGCCCTGTTTAATTTTTCTAATGTTTCTACTGCTTTTTCTGATATTTTTTCTAGCTTGTTTTCTTCTTCCTGAATTAATTGGTTACAACGCAAAAAACACTGCGGCAAGTTATTCCTGACTACTTATTTTCGCCCACAACTGGCTGGTTAGGTTGCCAAATGCTTCTAAAAATACTTAAAAAAGAAAATAACTTAACTAATTCTGCTTGGCTGGTCCTCGTTCTCAACGATCTTGTCTTCTTTCTAGTTTGTAGGCTCCCTTGTTTATTCCACTTCGTTATGCGTCGATGGTGGTCCTTTTCGTGGCGGTAGTGCAATACATTTCAACTGAAGGTATATACCTATATACGTGGACATATGTAGCAGGTGAAAACGGTTATCATCAAACAGGTGATCATATACAGGATCTCTTGTTTATTCCACTTCGTTATGCGTCGGTGGTGGCCTTTTTGGTAGCGGTAGTGCCATACATTTCAATTGAAGGTATACCATTGCGTGGACAAATGTGGCAGATGCAAACGGTTATCATCCAACTGGTGATCATAAACCCAAGTTACCGGAAACAAGTGTTGTTTAATTTGTTAATAAATTCTGCTAATAACGCCAGCAAAGAGCTTAATCCGGTATTTAGTTTTATGCTTTCTCCCGTGTTTGCAGCTTAAAGCAGGATTACAATAATGAGGCAGGATGCCAGTTATGAGGAAGGATGTTAATAATGAAGCAGGATGCCAATAATAAGCAGGATGCCAATAATGAGGCAGTATGCTACTGGTTTAGGCAGTCGGATGCCAATTTAGGCAGGATCGCCATGTAATATTGAAATAATTGAATTTTGTGTAGTGCCAATTAAGCAGCACCAGACGGAATTCACTGCCATTGAAGCGGCAGCAAATTGAATTGAGTTCTTTAATAAAAAGTTGTTTCTTTTATACAAATTTTCAATAAGCTAAAATACCTACTTACACTAATACTTACAAACTAAGTGTATTACATGCATATACCTTCGGTTCCCTGCGAACTGCATTCTAAGCATAAATAAATTAGCTGTGGAATCTGCAACGCAAGCATAAGTAAATCATGTTAATAATTTGTAAACAGTAACATACCAATACAAGTTACCAGACGGTGCACGGCGTAGTTACCGTGGCGTGTAGAAAATATATCTTTGTACAAATTAATGAGCTTTAATTGTACATTTCATTTCAGATAAATTACTTTTCTACATAACACAGGCACCGCCCCTTTAAACAAAAATGTCTCCCTATTTCCTCTTACAATAAAACTTGATTAGGGAAATATTGATTAAAAACTATTTTTTGCTAAGTTATAGCTTATTATTCGACCCTTTTAAACTTGTTTTATATCTAAGTTGCCGTGGTCTTTAACCGATCCCATCCATTTTTACAAGAAATATTTTCTGCTATAAGCAAAATATGTGGACACAAATTCATTACGATATGTCAATTTTTGGTCGAGTTATGGCTTCTGAAACATAGAAAATTTCTTAGTCATAAAAGAGGCGGTGCCGCGCCCATTTTCAAAATTTTAGTGTTTTCCAATTTAATGTTATAATTCAATTTAGAAAGTAAAAATTCTATTGACACAAAGCTCCTTTTCGCTAAGATATAACTTACTATATAGAAAAACTAAAAAATAAACGTTTGTGACGATGGCATCTCTCAATTTACTAATATACCGAAAATGCTTGCGATAAAAATAATCTTGAAAAAATGGGATGAAATTGCAAAAACAACCAACATTGAAAGAAAACTATAATTAGGCACACATAATTTCTGCTTAGTGGATAATAATTATTTTATGTGGGATAATAAGCTATACGCCCAAAACATTTGGAATGCCAATGGGTAATCCGCTGTCCCCCACCATAGCTAATTCGTGTGAACTTAAAGAAAAACTAAAAAAACAAGTAAGGAAGGTTAGTTCGGGTGTAACCGAACATTACATACTCAGTTGAGAGCTATGGTGACAACATAAGGAAAACAACCATGTAGGAAAATGAACCGAGGGTAACCCTGGAATGTGTTTGTATGACATGTGTGTCAAATAAAAGGCATTAAAGAGTACTTTATTAGAGAGTAGGCCATAGTTCTATAGGTGGACGCCATTTAGGGATATCGCCATAAAGGTGGATCAGGGTTGACTCTAGAATTTGTTTGTACGATATGGGTATCAAATGAAAGATGTTAATGAGTATTTTAAAAGGGAATAATCCTTAGTTCCATAGGTGGACGCCGTTTCGAGATATCTCCATAAAGGTGGACCAGGGGTGACCCTAGAATTTGTTTGTACAATATGGGTATCAAAAGAAAGGTGTTAGTGGGTATTTTAAAAGGGAGTGATTCTTAGTTCCATAGGTGGACGCCGTTTCGAGATATCGCCATAGAGGTGAACCAGGGGTGACCCTAGAATTTGTTTGTACGATATGGATATCAAATTAAAGGTATTAATGAGTTTTTAAAAGGGAGTGGTGGTAGTTTATAGGTGGTCGCCTTTTCGAGATATCGCCATAAAGGTGGACCAGGGGTGACTCTAGAATGCGTTTGTACAATATGGATATCAAACGAAAGGTGTTAATGAGTATTTTAAAAGGGAGTGGGCCTTGGTTCTATAGGTGGACGCCGTTTCGAAATATCGCCATAAAGGTGGACCAGGGGTGACTCTATAATGTGTTTGTACGATATGGGTATCAAATTAAAGGTATTCATGAGTATTTTAAAAGGGAGTGGGCCTTAGTTCTATAGGTGGACGCCTTTCGAAATATCCCCATAAAGGTGGACCAGGGGTGACTCTAGAATTTGTTTGTACTATATGGGTATCAAATGAAATGTGTTAATGAGTATTTTAAAAGGGAGTGGGCCTTAGTTCTATAGGTGGACGCCTTTTCGGAATATCGTTATAAAAGTGGACCAGGGTTGACTCTAGAATGCGATTGTACAATATATGTATCAAACGAAAGGTGCTAATAAGTGCTTTAAAAGGCAGTGGACCTACTTCTATGGGTGGACGCCTTTTCGGGATATCGCCTTAAACATGGACCAGGGGTGACTCTAGAATGCGTTTGTACAATATGGGTATCAAATGAAAGGTGTTAATGAGTATTTAAAAGGGCGTGGGCCTTAGTTCTATAGGAGGACGCCTTTTCGAGATATCGCCATAAAGGTGGACCAAGGGTGACTCTAGAATTTTTTGTACGATATGGGTATTAAATGAAAGGTGTTAATGAGTATTTTAAAAGGGCGTGGGCCTTAGTTCTATAGGTGGACGCCTTTCGAGATATCGCCATAAAGGTGGGCCAGTGGTGACTCTAGAATGCGTTTGTACAATATGGGTATCAAATGAAAGGTGTTAATGGGTATTTTAAAAGGGCGTGGGCCTTAGTTCTATAGGTGGACGCCTTTTCGTGATATCGCCATAAAGCTGGACCAGGGGTGACTCTAGAATTTGTTTGTACGATATGGGAATCAAATGAAAGGTGTTAATGAGTATTTTAAAAGGGCGGGGGCCTTAGTTTCTATAGGTGGACGACTTTTCGAGATATCGCCATAAAGGTGGGCCAGGGGTGAATCTAGAATTTGTTTGTACGATATGGGTATCAAATGAAAGGTGTTAATGAGTATTTTAAAAGGGAGTGGGCCTTAGTTCTATAGGTGGATGCCTTTTCGAGATATCGCCATAAAGTGGGCCAGGGTTGACTCTAGAATTTTTTGTACTATATGGGTATCAAATGAAAGGTGTTAATGAGTATTTTAAAAAGGAGTGGGCCTTAGTTTTATATGTGGACGCCTTTTCGAGATATCGCATAAACGTGGACCAGGGGTGACTCTAGAATGTGTTTGTACGATATGGGTATCAAATTAAAGGTATTAATGAGGGTTTTAAAAGGGAGTGGTCATTAGTTGTATATGTGAAGGCGTTTTCGAGATATCGACCAAAATGTGGACCAGGGTGATCCAGAACTTCATCTGTCGGGTACCGCTAATTTATTTATATATGTAATACCACGGACAGTATTCCTTCCAAGATTCCAAGGGCTTTTGATTTCGCCCTGCAAAACTTTTCATTTTGTTTTACTTAATATGGTAGGTGTCACACCCATTTTGCAAAGTTTTTTCTAAAGTTATATTTTGCGTCAATAGAACAATACAATTACCATGTTTCATCCCTTTTTTCGTATTTGGTATATAATTATGACATTTTTTTTCATTTTTCGTAATTTTCGATATCGAAAAAATTTGAACTTAAAAAAATTTTTTTTTAAAAAGTGGGCGTGGTCGTTCTCTGATTTTGCTAATTTTTATTAAGCAGACATATAGAAATAAGAGTAATGTTCCTGCCAAATTTCATCATGATATCTTCAACGACTGCCAAAGTACAGCTTGCAAAACTTCTAAATTACATTCTTTTAAAAGTGGGCGGTGCCACTCCCATTGTCCAAAATTTTACTAGTTTTCTATTCTGCGTCATAAGTTCAACTCACCTACCAAGTTTCATCGTTTAATCCATATTTGGTAATGAATTATCGCACTTTTTCGATTTTTCGAAATTTTCGATATCGAAAAAGTGGGCGTGGTTATTGTCCGACATCGTTCATTTTAAATAGCGATCTGAGATGAGCGCCCAGGAACCTACATACCAAATTTCATCAAGATACCTCAAAACTTACTCAAGTTATCGTGTTAAAGGGCAGACGGACGGATGGACGGACATGGCTCAATCGAATTTTTTTTCGATACTGATGATTTTGATATCAAGAACATGGCTTCTCGCGAGATTCTCGAATCTCGAATTTCTCGTAAGGCTCGCGAGCTTCCGAATCTCGAATTACTCCTAATACTCGCGATCTTCTCGTCGCTGCATTGGCAATATTCTATACATTTCAGGGTTTTTTACTTGTAGTTTCGTGGACATTTTGGCTTGTGCTCCAGAAGAAATCGTAAGCTCTATATAAAACAGCCAATGAATCGAATCGAGAAGGCGAGACTCGCGAGAAATCTCTTCTCGAACATGTCCGAGAAATCGTAAGCTCTACTACATACTTTGTTAAAAATGGTATACCAATATTAGAGCTTACGATTTCTCAAACATGTTCGAGAAGAGATTTCTTGCGAGTCTCGCATTCTCACGAGATTCTCGAATCTCGAATTACTCGTAAGGCTAGCGAGATTCTCGAATCTCGAATTACTCGTAAGGCTCGCGAGCTTCTCGACATTCAACTTAATCGATTCATTGACTGTTTTATATAGATCTTACGATTTCTTCTGGAGCACATGCCCAAATTTCCGCTAAACTATAAATAAAAAACCCTGAAATGTACAGAATATTGCCTATGCAGCGACTGAATTGAAAGTCGAGAAAATCGCGAGTATTACGAGTAATTCGAGATTTCTCGGGTCTCGAAAATCTCGCTTGTGTTCGAGAAGAAATCGTGAGCTCTAGTATGTAGACGAAATCGTTGCCATTGTTACGAGAAAAGACTCAGACAACATTCTTCACATTATGAGGACTAAATGTTGACATCAAATTTGGCCCACACAACATTATCAGCAACATAAAGCTGCGCGAAGCCAGCAACACACAACACTATCACCGCAATATCAGGCTGAGCGAAGCCAGCAACACGATCGCACAACACACATATTTTGTCTACATCAAGCCAAGCACACAAATACACAACGCAATAAACTAGGCCATACCAATTTCAACAGCAATACACCCAAGGCATACGACAAAAACAGTTACAGCTTCTAAAGCACACAACCGATTGATAACAACACGGTCGCAGATGTCGTCGAACAAATCAAAATCATCAACAGATCGTCAATAATAGGACGAACACAGCAGGAAAGCAGTCAATCAGCACGGAGATGCTCCCACAGCGGGTCTAAGCTGAAGAGTGATAGCTCGCAAGTAGGTTTTAACCAATGTGAGACATAACCATTCAGCCATACTTGACTGTTGCGGCTTTCCCCACTCATTATACGCTTGAGGTTGCGTACCGCCGTTCCGCCATAGTCAACCGTGAGAGTTACGAACGAAGGGTATACGCAGACTGAGCCGTAATTGAGTGTTTCGGTTTTCCCGGCTCATTGTTCGCTTCAGGCTGCGCTCCCCCGACCCACCACAGCCGACGGCGAGGCAACCCGTAATACCAACAGAGCCATTGCTGGCCAACAAACGATCCTGCCCGGCGCTATGGTAAATAATCGGACCTACGAGCGGATGGTGATAGCCGGTAAATAGGCCTTAACCAATGCGGGACATCACCACACGACGTAGACGCAGACTGAGCTGCACTTGAGTGTTGCGATTTTCCCCGGTCATAATACGCTCCAGGCTGCGCTCCTCCGACCCACCGCAGCCGACTTCGTGGCGACGCGTAACAGCAACAGAGCCATCGCTAGTAGTATGGAAAAGCCGATTCCAGACCAAAGTGAGAAAGGAAAAATGAGAAAGGAGAAGTATATACCCACCGACACATATATATACCGCTAAACAATTTCGTTGCCTACATTTAGGCGCATACGTATGAAACCGCAAAACAATTTCGCTGCCTACATTTAGGCGCATCCGTTCTTTCGGTTTGTGTTCTGCCTGATCTATAAGAAAAAGCTTAGCGCTTTTTGCCTTTAGCAGAGTTTAGCCGTTCAGGAGAGGTTCGAGCTTAGATTTTAAATGGAAGACCCTACATTTTTAAAAGGCCGCAAATTTTTAAATGTTCCCTCATATTTCTAATGAGTCCTAGACTTCGCCCGAGCGTTTTTAAAGAGTCCCATAAATTTCTAATCGAGCGACTGCTCCCCAATCACCCCACACACACAAATTTTTTTCTCGTATACAAAAAGGAGCAGTTGGACACCTGTAGTACAGCCCAATCGCAACCCCAACCCCCAACCCCCAAACCCCTTTTTTCTCGTCTACAAAAAGGAGCCGATGGGCACTTGTAGTACCGCCCTCTTTTTTCTCGTCTACAAAATGGAGCCGATGGGCACTTGTAGTACCGCCCCCTTTTTTTCTCGTCTACAAAAAGGAGCCGATGAGCACTTGTAGTACCGCCCACCCCTTTTTTTATATATGTAT
>JARSSU010025761.1:0-46268 GCA_029619165.1 Eurosta solidaginis | reverse complement strand
TATCCCACTGGCAGACTTTGTTTAAACGCACTATTTATTGACCAAAAGGAACACAATAAACTAAGTTTTTTCAAAACCTTGAAGCTTCATACTGCAAGAAATATGACCTATTAAATGAAACAATAAACAATTTATTTATCTTATTAACACAAAAGTTACACTTAACCTGACTGTGACGTGTCTTGCGCTATGCTGTACAGAGGTTTCATAACTTTAAAAAATAACTTTAGGCGATGTTTAACGCTATGTACAAACAATACTGTTTTTCCGAAACACATAAGAGTGGGAGCTATCGACTTCTTTTCATTATACCATTTCGGTACATGAATTTTGGTAACCATAAATTTCTTTTGCGCTCCGTTACTATTTATCTTTAGACGATTTAGTTCTGTCGTCTTAATTCTAAACACAACTGAGTATACACATATTTTATTTTCCCCTTTAACTAAACACATTGCACCCGATAATGCTTTTAGATTGCAACTTATCGTTTGGCGGCGTGGTCCAAGTTCAAGACTCAATAGCAACAATCGAAAGCAATCATTCATTCCATCATTTTTACGTACATAGCTTGAGGTGAAATGGCATGCCCCACTCAATATTTAGATTGTTTTTGTTTTGATATAGTTTTTCCATTTCATGCGTATTTTTTCATATTATCTACACAAGTGCTCAAAGGATTCTGTTATAAACAAAAAAAAATAAACAAAAAAACAACCAAATAAAATAAAAACAAAAAATAAAAATAAACACAAAAAAATACGCAAGAAGAAAGTCTTGTAGTGAAAAGATTCAATGGGGATTATCTTTACTTATACAAAACGGAGTAAAAAAAATCTATCATAACTAAATATTTTGCCCATAGTATTTGCATATCATGCATCATATTTGGCAATTTTTCATTCCTTAAACATTTATCCACTTCCTCATTTTGAGTACACTTTTGCCCGCTTGCCCCTACAAGAGTTTTATGACTGTTCACACAAGCACCACAACATTTTCGATATCACACACGTTGCTAGCGTTATCATGGCCTAAGGACCAAGGATCAGCCATGGCTCAACTGATTTCGTTACAGCATATTTTGTTTTCCTATTCCCTCACAGTAAATATTAAGTTTAAGTTTTGCGCAAATTTTCGTTCAGGCAATTTTTGCACTTCCCTTTCCTTCAGGTTCCAAGTCCCGGCGCCCGCGACCCAGGTCGCGCGCAACATTTTGCCGTCGTTCCAGCTGGAGCGACTTCGCTCAAACTTCAAAAGGACCTTTTGCTTTTTTTTTGGGAAAGAGCACGCAGTCCTCTGCCGCCCCTGCGGCAATATGTTACTGCTGGAACATTTCGTGTCTCCTTTTTCTATATCCATTTTTGCCGACTGTTTTTCCCAAGACATCCCCATTTTCTGTTGCAATTTTTCAACCTCCCCTGTGAGTTGTATTCATTTACTATTTTTTCGCGTGCATCCTTGTCTGACTACGTTTGGTCCCTTTTAATTTTGCCATCCCCTTAATCGCACAACTTAACTTCGATATTGGGACTCATTTCGTGCGTGTTGTTGTTTCCGTTCTCATTCCAGTTGTTTTCTCCAATCGTTTCGCTCACCCTATTTCTAAATTGTCTTCAATCGTTCCTTTCGGGCGGCTATTTAGCTACCTATCAAGATCATTTGTTTGTGGTCTGGTGGCTGAAACGTCATGTCCCTTTTCCCAACCTCCCACTCCAGCCCCTCTTTGAGAATTGGTTGAATTTCATGTGAACTCCCAAGTGCATACTTGTAAATTGTTTCCTACATATTTCGCACCGGCTATAGTCTGCCAAATAAGCCTATTGTTCAACGAGTTTTCAGTCCTGACAACCACCAGTATTAACTTGTTTACCGCCCAGCAGCGTTGTCCCTCTATTCAACTTTACTAGGAAACTTTTAAACACATGTCTACCCATAACAGTCCCCATTCTATTAGCGTAAGTCCTTTGCACCTTCCCCTTTGGGTTTATACAATACCCTAACTAAATGTCAGGCGCGCTCCCCCTCACGTACAGCTGCTCTTTGGGGCTGCGCTTCTCTTCCAACTTTTGCGTCGTTCTTTCCACTTTTTAATTTTTCCCTACCAACTTAGCAGGTACCGGGACCTCACCTTGTTTTTCACTCTTCACGCCCTCAACCGCCCGGTGCATCTGCCAGGACAACGTTGAGATTTTTTCACTATGCGATTCTTTTCCTTGCAGTAACACTCCACTCGTGTGTCCTTGCCACCCCTGCCGAGTGGCACCAATCCGTGTGTCTTAGACCCACCCTTATTCTTCTACTTGCAAACCCTGATTTTCTAACCTTTTTCTTGGTTGCTAATTGGGGCCACGGTGGCGTTCACCCCAAGATTCTTAGAATTCTTTTTCTCTCTATAAGTGCTTCTTGGATCTCTTTGTGGGTGAGGCAGAAGATGGAACCTTGTATTGCCAGGGGCAAAATTTTACTAAATAGGAATTATAAATTTTTAAGGAATTATAAATTGCAAATATGCATGATATGCAAATACTATGGAAAAATATTTATTATGATATATTTTTTTACTCCGTTTTGTATAAGTAAATATAATCATGAATCTTTCTACTACAAGACTTTCTTTGCGATGGTAATTTAGCTAGTATAAAGAATCCTTGAGCACTGTGTAGATAATATGAAAAATACGAAATGAAATGGAAAAACTATATCAAAACAAAAACAATCTAAATATGAGTGGGCATGCCATTTCACCTCAAGCTATGTACGTAAAAATGATGGAATGAATGATTGCTTTCGACTTGTTGCTATTGAGTCTTGAACTTGGACCACGCGCAAACGATAAGTGCAATCTAAAAGCACGTATCGGTGCAATGTGTTTAGTTAAAGGGGAAATAAATTATGTGTATACTCAGTTGTGTTTAGAATACAGACGACATGAACTTAAATCGTCTAAAGATAAATAGTAACGGAGCGCAAAAGAATTTATGGTTTACAAATTCATGTACCGAAATGGTTATAATGAAAAGAAGTCGATAGCTCCACCTCCTTCTGTGTTTCGGAAAACAGCTATTGTTTGTACATAGCGTTAAACATCGCTAAAGTTATTTTAAAGTTATGAAACCTCTGTACAGCATAGCGCAATTACACTTCACAGTCAAGGTTAAGTGTAATTCTTGTGTTAATAAGATAAATAAAATTGTTTATTGTTTACATTTAACTAGTCATATTCTGCCAGTATGAATGCTTCAAGGTTTTAAAAAACTTATTTATTTTGTACTTTTGGTCAATAAAATATGTGCGTTAAACAAGTCTGCCAGTGGGATATCCGTTAGAAGTTTGTTCTCAAATGTGTATATTAGGGTGTTTTTAAAAAATCGATGTCGGATTTTTTTTAGGGGCACAAAATGTTTCATTTTGTTAGATTTTAATATTGCCAAAGTTTGAGCATAATTGGAAGATGTTAACCCGTGCCACTGGGGCCTCAAAGTTTTGAAAATCTCGATTTTATGGCGACTTCGGTGACCCATATCTCTGCAACAGCTAGAGCTATTTGCCCGCGTCTTACATCAAATTAAAGGCAATACTGTTAATAATATTTTATATGCAATAAAAAAATACGTAAGTAGTACTGAATTCGAGTTAATGACGGTGTTTTGCACTGTCGGGTCAAACAATTCCAGGGCAGTAAGTTCAGGACTAAGATACCATAGGTGATTTATCATTTTGTTAATTCCTTTTTCTGATATTTCTTTGTCAATACCTTCGTATTTCAATAGATTTTCAATGAGGTCTAGGTCTTGTTTTTTGTGCTAAACACGCTCTGGGGCGTTAAATCAGGCTTTACAGTGGCCCCAGCGGCGTGGGTTAACATCTTCCAATTGTGCTCAAACACTGGCCATCTTAAAATCTATCAAAATGAAATATTTTAGGGGGTGCCCCCATAAAAATTCTGATACTTTTTTTAATCCAATGAGATAAAACCACCCTAATGTGCATATCTTAAAGATAAACAAAATTTCAGTTTTATGTCTTAAATGTCTATTGAGAAAAATTATCAAAATGGGCCCTTAAGGAAAATTAAAACTTAAATTAGGTAGCTAAACAAGCTTCAAATTTCCATGAAAAATATACCACAGCTCAGCGTGCCGCCGCAGAATTTAAAATTAAATAGTATCAACTTAAGAAGAAACAAAAATCAAAATAAGGGATTCGTAAAGAACAAAACACTCAAATAAGTACCAACCCTCGTTTCCTTAGTAGTCATGTCTTTTATTCGTGCATGTTAAATAGCTGAACAATTTATAATCTTAATAGGTACATGTCCCGTAACATAACATCCAAGATGGAAACACAACTAGACTCGCAGGAGATCTGTATAACATCCAAGATTGAAGCACAAGGAACGCGTATTTCAGAAATGTCGACACAGATTACATCCAAGATGGAAACACAGCTAGAAGAACAGAAGACATATATGGCCGAACAGTTGAAGGCAGCTAAAGGCTTGCACTGGTATGAATGTTGGAGATTCGAGTTCAACGCTCAGCTCCCGAAAAGCTAGCTGATGAAGAAGTGAAATTCAGAAACATGTCCTAGTAACCATCGCCGTTTGTAAACTTACAATTTTTCTCTAATATCAATTACAAAAACCATTGTATAAAGCAATATGAGCAAAGCTCGCCAATTAAATACAAAAGATTTTATTGTTTTTGAAACTAACAAAGTTTTAGAGGAGATAAGTGCGTTGTTGCCAACAAAGTACATGCTCGAAGAATACGAAGTTTCCATAAATCACAATATGCTTCTAATAATGATTGACGGAAAAGTTTGCAATGCTTTGACTGAAACTTCTTCCGCACAAAAGTGTTATATTTGTGGTGCCACTCCAAAAGATATGAATAATGAGTTACGGGACTTTACGCCTAACCGAGACAATCTTGGTTTTGGTTTGTCTACTCTCCATGCATGGATAAGATGTTTTGAATGCTTGCTTCACATAAGTTATCGCCTCGAAGTAAAAAAATGGCAGCTTAGGAATGAGGCAGATAAAGAGGGTGTAAAGCTACTTTCCAACGAAACCCAGAATAAATTTAAAAGTGTACTTGGATTGATAGTAGATAAACCAAAACTAGGTTTCGGCAATACCGATGACGGCAACACTGCTCGTAGGTTTTTCGAAAATTCTGAGGGTAGTGCTGAGATTACGGGATTGGATGTAAGGCTCATCAAAAGATTCGACACTCTCATTCGCGCATTATCATCTGGATACAATATAAATATCCAAAGATTTGAAAAATTTGCGGTCGAGACTAAAAAACTATACATAGATCTCTATCCATGGTTTAATATGCCTGTTACAGTTCATAAAATCTTAGTGCATTGTACTGATATTATAAAATCAGCAATTTTACCTATTGGTCAACTTTCTGAGGAAGCCCAGGAAGCCCGTAACAAAGATTTGAGACGATTCAGGGATGATAACACACAAAAGCAGCCGCGTGAAACCACGAATAGAGATCTTATGAATATGGTGCTTATAACATCGGATCCTTTAGTTAACAGTTTTAGGGAGATACCTAAGAAAAAATTTAAAAGTCTGACTTCAGAAGTCTTAAATTTACTGTCCCCCGATAATGTTGAGGAGTCAATAAATACCCCAGTTGTTTTAAGCTTTCACAGTAGTGTTGCTGATGCTCATGACTATTCCACAAGTGACTCATCGAATGAAAATGATGATAGCGAATAATAAAATAATTATAAAAGATAACTTACCCTAAAACTTTTTGTTGGATCAGGTTTTATTTAATTTAAATCTGTTGTATTTTCTACTTTGTATGATACTTTACTTTTAAGTTTTTGTAATAATTAATTTAATTATTTACATTGTTATTATTGTTATTGTAATTCACTTTTACATTCCTGATTGGTACTATAAAATAATTTTGTAAAAATTGTAGTGCCAGGAGAAATACTCAAATAAATACAAAATATGTATGTACAGTCACTCACATAAATAAGTAGACACCCCTTTTTGGACAATTCTTACAATTTTCGCTTTCGCAAATTTATTTTAACTAATTTCCCATAAGAAAATTTGTCACGATCTATAACAAAAACTAAATTATATTTAAAAAATGTTTGAAAAATTCGACGAATTTTCATATTTTAACTAATTTCCCTTAAGAAAATTTGTCACGATCTATAACAAAAACTAAATTATATTTAAAAAGTGTTTGAAAAATTCGACGAATTTTCATAAAAAATTTTAATTTTTTTTTCGAATTTTTAGAATTTTTTAGAGTATTTAGGTACAATAAATTAATATTCTTAAGTCCTTAAAATTTTTTTGGATCTATGTCACTTATTCACATGAGTTACTGTATATGAAATAAGCAAATGTATGCATATGAAATAAAATTTTGGAAAAAAATAAAAAAAGAGAACATATGGCTGAAAAAAATTACGTAGTTGTAATAAATGACTGCATATGAAATGGAAAATCTTATAAAATAATTTTGTCCAGCTAGCTTGTTCTACACGAAACACTGTGCCACGTCACGAAAAAGGATAGCTACCCATTGCCAAGAATTGACGACACTCTGGACTCACTATCTGGTACAAACTGGTTTTCTAAACTGGACTTAAAAAGTGGCTACTTGCAAGTGGAGGTGAAGGAGGAAGACAAGGAGAAAATAACCTTCAATGTCGGAGATGGTCTTTGGCAGTTTACAGTAATGCCCTTTGGACTATGTAATGCACTAGCTACTTTTGAGAGACTCATGGATCAGGTACTCAAAGGACTACATTGGAAAACATGTTTAGTGTACCTAGGCAACATCATCGTATTGGAAAAGAAATTTTAAGAACATCTCAAGAACTTGGAGGAGGTTTTCCAAAGAATAGCTGGTGCTGGTCTGAAACTTAGTCCCAAAAAGTGTTCTCTGTTCAAGAAGCAAGGAAGTTACTTGAGTCATGAAGTAACAACGGAGGGCATCTGCACTGCGAGTGAAAAGATAGAAGCTGTAAAGCAGGGTTCGCCACCCCATAAGCACATTCACGCAATTGTTTTTGTAAAACACTCAGGCAAGCGCACCGCATAGGCAAGCGCACCGCACATCCCCGCGCGCACGCATTCTATCCACTCGACAACAACCGAATGTATTCCGCTGTACCCATTAGGAAACAAACTGCTATAATTTCATGTAAAATTACTTTTGAAGTAATATTTTTTGGTATATTTTTGTTTCACATGTACGAAGACAATGAAGCTCTGTTTGATTTATCTTAATCTTAATATATAAAAAACACGTGTCACACAATTGAGGCCAATGGACTCCTAAAGTACTGAACCGATTTTGAATTTGTTTTGCACCCCGTGTGTAGTTTGATCTAACTTGAAATATAGGATAGGTGACTGGGTGACTAGGGTCTCGAAATATAGGCCAAAACGTGGACCCGGGTACCCCTAGAGTGTGTTTATAGAATATGGATATCAAATGAAAGCTGTTGATGAGTGCTTTAGTAGAGGGTAATTTTCATACCCCTGGGTGACTAGGGTCTCGATATATAGGCCAAAACGTGGACCCGGGCACCCCTAGAGTGTGTTTATAGAATATGGATATCAAATGAAAGCTGTTGATGAGTGCTTTAGTAGAGGGTAATTTTCATACCCCTGGGTGACTCGGGTCTCGAGATATAGGCCAAAACGTGGACCTGGGTACCTCTAGAATGTGTGTATAGAATATGGATATCAAATTAAAGCTGTTGATAAGTGCTTTATTAGAGGGTAATTTTCATACCTCTGGGTGACTAGGGTCTCGAGATATAGGTCAAAACGTGGACCCGGGTAACCCTAGAATGAGTTTATAGAATATGGATATCAAATGAAGAGAAAAGAGAAAAGAGAGAAGGAGATTGAGAAAGAGATAGAATGAGACGAAGATGGAGATAGATGAAGCGAAAAAGACGGAGGGAGGAGTGAATAAAAGGATTCGGAAAAAGTGAAAAGGGCGGGAGGGCAGAGTCAGAGGGAAAAAGCTTATTAAAATGTATGCAGATTGGCCAAATTTAGGGCAGGACAACGTCTGCCGGGTCTTGTAGTTTATTTAGTAATTAAAATTTAAATTAAATTAAATTTGAATCGAACGCATGTAGAAGCATTTTCAAATACATTCAAGAAAACAATGCGATACGTTCATTTTGAAAGCTACCAAGTCCGACTGGTACGTGCCAGCGCCATTTCTGTTCGCTGAATGGTTGTAGCTATTTTTTTAGAAAACAAAATGATGAATAGACGTGCACTGACAAAAATTTATTTCGTCTCACTTGAACTTACAAATTTAATATGGAATATACATATTAATGATAAGTTTGAAGTACATGCATGCTTTGTTTCACCATTATTAACCGGAGAAGATAATTTAAGATTATCACTCATTTATCTAATAGAATATAATAAATAATAGCCGTGTTTTTTTTTAACGGTTTTATTTAGCTTGACTCTGTGTAGCGAACAGAATTTTGTAATCGACATTTAAGTAACTTCCTGATAAGCTACAAATATAAAAATAAAAACAAGATATAAAAAAATAAAAATAAAATATACAAAAAACACAACAAAAAAATAAAAAGCCTAAAAATATAAAAAAAGTTTAAAAAAATATAAACAAAAAAAAACCTATAAAAAATTAAATATAAAAAAAATCTAATGAATTTTTATTTCATCAGGATTACAAATATATAATTTTCTTTCTAAATAAAATAATATCATTTTATGAATTTTCGAAGTTTTTACAGTGTACTTTTTGGATTTCAAAGTAGGTGTGGTCACGCTTCCATAAGAAGCTTGTGGCGATCACTGCTGTAAAGGATTGGCCAAGAACACAGAGCTTGCATGAATTAAGAAGTTTCCTTAGGCTGTGCACATATTTTCCAGCGTAGCCCATAGCCTCCACGAGCTAGCGAGGAAATATAAAGCTTTTGAATGGAAGAAGGAGCAAGAAGTGGGTTTCCAAACATTGAAACAGCGTTTATGCACTGCCTCAATGTTGGTATATCCGATTCCAGTAGCAACGTTTATTCTAGATACAGATGCGAGCGGAGATGCCGTAGGAGACGTTTTATCACAACTGGTTGATGGACAGGAGAATGTAGTGGCATATTACAGCCGATCAATTGGAAAACCAGAGAGGAACTATTGCGTTACAAGGAGAGAGCTGTTGGCATTGGTAGAGTGCATTAAACATTTTCACAAGTACCTCTACGGGCAGCGATTCCGCTTCAGGACAGATCACGCAGCGTTGAGATGGCTCTTGCAGTTCCGCAGTCCAGAAGGTCAATTGGGACGGTGGATCGAGCGACTACAAATATGATATCATGATGACATTTGGCAGGAACATTACTCCTATTACTATATGTGTTTTAAATAAAAATTTTAAAAGTCAAATTTTAACAAAAAATTTAATATCTTTACATTATATGAGTAAATTATGTCGACATTCAACTCCAGTAATGATATGGTGCAACAAAATACAAAAATAAAAGAAAATTTCAAAATGGGCGTGGCTCCGCCCTTTTTTATTTAAATGTTGTAGAATACTTTTAATGCCATAAGTCGAACAAAAATTTACCAATCCTTGTGAAATTTGGTAGGGGCATAGCTTCTATGACGGTAACTGTTTTCTGTGAAAATGGGCGAAATCGGTTGAAGCCACGCCCAGCTTTTATTCACAGTCGACCTTCTGTCCTTCCGCTCGGCGGTTAACACGATAACTTGAGCAAAAATCGATATATCTTTACTAAACTTAGTTCACGTACTTATCTGAACCCACTTTATCTTGGTATTAAAAATTGGCGAAATCCGACTATGACCACGCCAACTTTTTCGATATCGAAAATTTAGAAAAATGAAAAAATACCATAATTCTATGCCAAATACGAAAAAGGGATAAAACATGGTGATTGGATTGGGTTTTTTACGCAAAATATAAGTTTAGAAAAAACTTTGTAAAACGGGTGTGACACTTACCATATTAAGTAAAAGAAAATGAAAAAGATCTGCAGGGCGAAATCAAAAGCCCTTGGAATCATGGCAGGAATACTGTTAGTGGTATTTCATATATAAATAAATTAGCGGTACCCGACAGATGATGTTCTGGGTCACCCTGGTCTACATTTTGGTCGATATCTCGAAAACGCCTTCACATCTACAACTAAGGGCCACTCCCTTTTAAAACCTTCATTAATGCCTTTAATTTGATAACCCCTGGTCCACCTTTATGGCGATATCTCCAAATGGCGTTCACCTATAGGACTAAGCCCCATTCCCTTTTAAAATTCTCTGTATCACCTTTCATTTGATACCTATGTCATACAAACACATTCCAGGGTCACCCTACGTTCATTTTCTTACATGGTGATTTTCCCTTAACTGACAAAGGATGAAGGAAAATCGTTCGAAAAAATGTCATCATTGGTCTACAATTTCCTCGATATTTCCAAACGTATGTGATATGGAATTAAAAACCACTTATAAACCTTCTATGAAACCCTACGAAACCAACGCAGCTAAGCTCTCAGCTGCGTATGTAATGTTCGGTTACACCCGAACTTAGCTTTCTTTACTTGTTTATCTTAATTCGTTTATGCCGTTACGATCAACCGTTATGTTACCAAAGTTCATAATATTGAAACATATCGAAAGCTTCAAGTTTGGGTATGTTTCCTTAAAATATAGATGTGAAAATAAATATACGTCATTCAATACAAATTTATTTATTTTTAAGAAAACTTTGTCATAGCTAAAAAAAAATTTTTAAGAAAATTACTTCTCTTTTCTGCAGAACTCAAATTTACCTCACTCTAGGTGGGCGGCAGCACGCTCATTTAACACAATTGTATTAAATTTCCCATTTTGTGTCATAATGATAATCCAGTCGCCAATTTTTTGGATAACACTCACATAAGAAATTGGTAACAGCTCTGTAAATAATATATAAGGTTCCGAAAAACATAAGGTTCGATAACCTTTTCCATTTCTCGAAATTTTCGATGTTGAAAGGGTGGGCGTGACTATCACTCGATTTCGCCCATTTTCAACACTAATCTATTGTGGGTCAGGATAAACCGAATTTCGTAAAGATATCTCATTGTAACTCATGTTATCGTGTTAACGAGCGGATCATAAGGAAATGTGCTATATCTATCTCGGTACCTTTATACCATGTGTGCTACGGTTATACCCTTGTGTACAAGAACACGCTCTCTAGACCCGTCCCGAATATCGTGTACATAGGCCAATATACGTTTAACAAATAAGTATAAAGAGCTTTTACGTGCTTGGGGCCCCACATTCTCCTGCAGACACCCAAATATTTAAAATAAGTGTATGGGTAGTGTGTAGAATATAAGGCTGTTTTATTTGTAGCGATGTAAACTCAATTCTATATTCTTATAGAAGCCGCCCAAAGCTCATTAAATTTCACGAATATGTAACAGATGAATAGACTTTTAAATATATAGGAAATTAACGTCTCATTTACACTTAACTCAAGATCTTGATTATGTCAACCCACTTAACTTAGATAGAACACGTGTTTGAAAACAGATAGAACTAATTAGTGGAGTCTGTTTACTTTTCTCTATTTATTCATAAATGATATGCTGAACGTATTGATACTACATTCAGTTGTGCAAATATATAAACCAAAAATTATAATGAAATTTTCTTTTGAAAAAGCAAAATAGCAAAATATTTGCGAAACGTGGACTAATAACATTTCGCTGCAATATCAATAATGATATTGAATTTGTTGTTTTGGTAGATCAGAAACTGTTTGTTCACCTGATTTCAAATTTTCATTATTATTCATGAAAACAATAGATAGCGTTCATTAAGCTCCTATTGTAGGAATTTATATGGAAATGTTATTTGAAAAAGCTTTATAAACTTTTGTTGTTCTTATCTATAATGAGGTTAAAAATTTAGCAGGCACTTTCATCCGAAAATTATAAATAAGCAAATAGATATAAGGCGCGATAATCTCCGAAAAGATTTAGGCCGAGCTTCTCTTCCAATTTACGTTGTTGTTGTTGTTGTTGTAGCGATAAGGTTGCTCCCCGAAGGCTTTGGGGGGTGTTATCGATGTGATGGTCATTTGCCGGATACAGATCCGGTACGCTCCGGTACCACAGCACCATTAAGGTGCTAGCCGAAAATCTTGGGAACGATTTATGTGGCCACATTAAAAAATCAGGCCATCCCCTCCCTCCCCAACCCCAAGTTCCATGAGGAGCTTAGGGTCGCCAGAGCCTCGTCTGTTAGTGAAACAGGATTCGCCCCGTCGTGCTCCTTATTAATTTTTTCTACAAATTGGCGGGAAGGGACCTACTTCGATTCCAAAGGCAGTCGGTTCTATGTACCGGAGCGACTCGGGATTTTTCCCGATCAGGGGCTGTCATTTCAGTGTAACCCCATTTAATTTGTTGCGTCGCTCCCACAAATTTTCATCCTCCCAGCAGCTCCTTGCAGCGGGACTGCTCCATATTCTCTTGCTCCGGGAAGGTATCGAACCCAATCCTTGTCCGTCTCCTGACCCCGGTCCTGAGAAATGGTTTTGCTTCATCTGCCGGAAAAGAATATTTTTAGGACGGTCATACTCTTGTCAGTATGTCTCGTGTAAGGGATGGTTGCATCGGACAGGTTGTTCTGGGCTAAATCCCAAAACCAGACGTCCGCGTAACTTCTATAAATCTTTTGTGGCTCCTTGCTGTTCACGCCCAAGGGCGTCCCGTAGTCTACGCCTTAGCCCCCCCCCTCCACTACCTTCCAGCAGCCCCGGTGCTCAGCAAGCCACAACAAGTACCCGCTGCTGCTCGCGCCCCACGACGCCACCAACTCATACGGCTGCTCCCACTCATACCTACAATCTCCGTAGTAGGGTCGGTAGCAATACCAAGCATCAGCCCCTGCCCCCGTCTTTTTCCCCTCTCTTTTCCAGCAGCAATCGTATAGGTCAGGGAAACAGACTCTTAGTCCCTATCTCCTTTTGCGCCGTTTGCCAGCACAGAATATATATGTCTGCGACAACCGCCCAATGCAGCTCCTGCCTTGGACGGTGCCATTTTCCTAGATGTTCTGGTCTCCGCGACGGCAACCCCCGACGGGTTTCATTGCGCCATGTTGCCAGGCCGCATACCCAAATACACCGAGTACCCCAATGCTTACCCAAGGACGTCCAGTCCCACAGCCACAACAGCACTTGCGGCCTAGCCTTTCACAACCCATGCGTAGTCACCCGTCACTTACTCCCAGAGTGACGACGTCTTCCCCCGTTTCACTTCATAATTTCTGCAGTTAAACTGTAATGGATTAACTGGGAAGATCACGGAGATAGTCAATTTCATGAAGAGGCACAATATCCGCATTGCTGCGATTCAAGAGACTAAACTCACAGCAAGATCTGCTCTGCAGACCTGTTCTGGGTATAATGTCTGGCCTTGCGTTTATCATACACCACTCTGTGCAATATCACACATTTGATGCCGATATCGGCCGCAGGGACAGTGTCTTAGAACGTTAAGGCTTATCTGTCCGGTCAGGGGAGGCAAACCTAGAAATCATCAACATCCACATCCCTCCTGCAACCTGTTGCCCCAGTGGATACCGCCCTAATATCAGCGCTTTACTCACTGGCAACAATCGCATTATCTTAGGCGATTTCAATGCCCATCACGATCTATGGCATTCAAACTTGCGGGCGGACAGTAGATGTTGGCGGATCAAATAGAAGAAACGACGTTCTGCACAATAAATGGAGATGTCCCCCACACGTATGGTAGGAAGCTGTCACAGCTCGCCGGATATATCAATCGTGAGCGCAGGACTCCTAAACTGCGTCAACTGGCGGCCGATGGTACATTGGCATTCGACCACCTGCCTATACTGGGAGGAATACAAATCCTTTACAGACAACCGCTTTGCTGCGCTCCCTGTCCAACTGATGCTCGCCAAGGGGAGCGTGCTTTCCGCAAGGTCATTGAATCCGCCTCGGCCCGCTTCATTCCCGCCGGTAGAATTCCCGAAATTCGCCTCACTTTCCGGTGGAGGCCGCAAATTTAGCGAAAGAACGTGACCTTATAAGACAGCTCGATCCCGGCGACCCCCAATAAGAGATATAAACCAAGGCATCAGATTGCTTGTGTATGAACACAAGCGGCGAAATGGGAGGAGCACCTAAGCGTTTGTAACCTCTCTGCCGGTGTAGGTAAACTTTGGTCCACCGTAAAGTCCCTATCGAATCCGTCTAAGCACAATGAAAACAATCTTAAAGCTGTCCTGAAAACATCCCGAAATTATAACGCAATCGATCTTGAAATTGTCCTGAGATAAATCCAAATTGATCACATGATAATCCGAGACTATTAAGAAAACAATTCCAAAACGAACCGGTTATAGGCCTGAAGTCATCTTGAAATCGTGCCAAAATTATCCCATAAATAGTCGTCCAATGGACCCGAAATTATTTAAAAAAAACAATGCGGTAAATATTTAGACATAGAATCGAAACGATACGGTCATAAATAACCTAAATAAGGTCCTAAACGATCCGGAGATATAATGCTGTAATTAATACGAAAACTGCTTTCTTTTCCAAAGTTGTCTAGTGGGAAATCCATATGAAGTATATACGCGTATTTTCGATGTGTAAGTTCAGATGTTTGGATATAGGAATATATGGGCGTTTGCTTGTGCGACTGAATGCAAATTTGCAATTCAGATAGGTAATGATTGGAAGGATATACAGTAAATTTTTTCTACCAAACGATTCGAAATGGTCCGAAAGCAGTCTTGAAATGATCCGGCGATAGTTCAAAAACCACCTGGGGCATAGAAAGGAATGTAGCGATGGCGGTTAAGTCGATATCGTAGCACGAAAAACAGGTTTCTGTCTCTTTGCCATTTTAACAAATCACTATCGCCTTAATTCTAGCCTTAGTATGCCTTTGAACGTTCTAGGCCCTAAAGAGAAATGAAAATTAAAATTTCTCACCAATTTACAGTCATTAAAACTTCATGTTGCAGTGATTCCGGCACTAGCCGGAATAAAGTCGTTAGTTGTGCCATAACCACTGTAACTTACTTTCTGCTCATGAAGCGAAAATTAGAATGACCATTTCACACAATTGCACAGAAATACTAAAAACTTCTCTAACCCTTTGCAGGTCAAATTTGACTCATTTTACAAATAATAGAATCCTTAACTCAGAGATGGTTTTGCCGGCTCGAGGTCAAATATTGATTTTATAATAAAAAAAACAAAGTTTTTAATTTTGTGTTCCGATATATTTCGATTACAAACTTCGGTAATCATCATCAAGGGAACTATAACAAATATAACAAATATAACATTATTTATAATACCACCGTGGTGTGATGGTAGCGTGCACCGCCTACCACACCGTATGCCCTGGGTTCACACCCCGGGCAAAGCAACATCCAAATTTTAGAAATAAGGTTTTTCAATTAGAAGAAAATTTTTCTAAGCGGGGTCGCCCCTCGGCAGTGTTTGGCAAGCGCTCCGGGTGTATTTCTGCCATGAAAAGCTCTCAGTGAAAACTCATCTGCCTTGCAGATGCCGTTCGGAGTCGGCATAAAACATGTAGGTCCCGTCCGGCCGATTTGTAGGAAAAATCAATAGGAGCACGACGCAAATTGGAAGAGAAGCTCGGCCTTAGATCTCTTCGGGAGGTTATCGCGCCTTACATTTATTTATTTAACTTAAAATATTGACAATAAAATAATTATATACATTTTGTTTTACACGTCCGTTCGGTTTGACGCGGAGCTTTCTACTGTCGATTTGTTAGTTAATAAATGTCTAAATATGTGGGCGGAGCCGTCAACATCGGTTTTGTAATTTATTCGCATGTTAGGTGGTGTGTTAATTATATGCAGCATTTCCAATGTGAGGCGCTTGCTGTAGTTTGACTCTTGCTGGAGAATAGTTACATTGTTTAAATTGGGAGAGTGGCCGCTACTCGCACAGTGGGCCATTAAAGCTGTTTTATAAGTATTTGACCGACCAGATTTTCACAATGCGCCAAATCTTGGAAAAAACCCGTGAAAAGAGAATCGACACACATCATCTCTTCGTCGACTTTAAAGCCGCCTTCGACAGCATGAAAAGGAGCTGCCTATATGCCGCTATGTCTGAATTTGGTTTGCCCGCAAAACTTATACGGCTGTGCAAAATGACGTTGAGCAACACCATCAGCTCAGTTAGAATTGGGAAGGACCTCTCCGAGCCGTTCGAAACTAAACGAGGTTTCAGACAGGGTGACCCCCTATCGTGCGATTTCTTTAATTTGATGCTGGAGAAAATTATACTAGCTGCAGAACTTAACCGCACTGGAACAATATACTATAAAAGCGTGCAATTACTGGCATATGCTGATGACATTGATATCATCGGCCTAAACACCCGCGCTGTTAGTTCTGCTTACTCCAAACTGGAAAAAGAAGCGGTAAAGATGGGTTTGATGGTGAATGAGGACAAAACGAAGTACCTGCTGTCATCGAGCAAAGAGTCAGCGCATATGCGCCTTGGCAACCACGCTACTGTTGGCAGCCATAATTTCGAAATAGTAAAAGACTTCGTTTATTTGGGAACCAGCATCAACACTAGCAACAACATCAGCACTGAAATCCAGCGAAGAATCAATCTTGCCAATAAATGCTACTTTGGACTAGGTAGGCAATTGAAAAGTAAAGTCCTCTCTCGGCGAACGAAAATCATACTCTACAAGTCACTTATCGTACCCGTCCTGCTATATGGGGCAGAAGCATGGACCATGACAACAGCAGATGAAGCGGCTTTGGGAGTGTTCGAGAGAAAAGTTCTTCGAAAGATTTATGGACCTCTACGCGTTGGCGATGGCGAGTACCGAAGAAGATTTAATGATGAGCTGTACGAGCTATACGCAGACATCAACATAGTCCAGCGAATTAAAACGCAGCGGCTGCGCTGGCTAGGCCATGTTATGCGAATGAAGATGATGCTCCGGCCAAGAAAGTGTTTCTATCGGAACCCGCCTATGGAAGCAGAGGTAGAGGGCGGCCCCACACTCCATTGGAAGGACCAGGTGGAAAACGATTTAAACTCCCTTGGTGTGACCAATTGGCGCCGGTTGGCGGAGCGAAGCAGCGACTGGTCGGGGCGGCCCGTGTTGCCTTGTGCGTGTGCTAGTCTGTTTTTAATTTGACTTGGTCGTCCCTACGTAGACGCGATCGCATGATTCACCTTCATTGCCATTACATGGTATTTTATACACAACATGCTCTTTTCCGTGTGATGTATTTTAGCTTTCGTATTGTTAAAAATTTTTTAATGTGTGTTTCGGTTATGAGCTATTTTATAGGTATTTTTATTGTAGCAGTCAGACTTGGCTAAACGCTCTGAAAGATGGAAAGCAGGTTACAGACTTGAAATTTGTAGGTTTTTTGTTTCGTTTTGTTGATTGCTGTTATTTATATTTCTTATTAACGTTTTTATAAGGTTTCGGGGAAAATCATTTTCTTTAATAAAATGAAAATTTTTTTCGGTTTCCTTGTGGTAAGTTTTATCTGATATATCCAACATTCAGGCTTTCGCTGTATTAATTATCATAGACTTGGGTGTTTTGAATTGAAGTTAATGATCGTCTGATGTTGTTGGTTTATGATACACTTGGTTTTTAATTGATTTCCGCGTGTTTATTTTATTTAGTTTATAAACCGCCGACCGCCGTGTTGTGATGGTAGCGTGCTCCGCCTACCACACCGAAGATCTTGGGTTCACGCCCGGGCAAAGCAACATCAAAATTTTAGAAACAAGGTTTTTCAATTAGAAGAAAATTTGTTCTAAGCGGGGTCGCCCCTCGGCAGTGTTTGGCAAGTACCCCGAGTGTATTTCTGCCATGAAAAGCTCTCAGTGAAAACATCATTTGCCTTGCAGACGCCGTTCGTAGTCGGCATAAAACAAGTAGGTCCCGTCCCGCTAATTTGTAGGGAAAATTAAAAATTGGAGCACGACGCAAATTGGAAGAGAAGCTCGGCCAAGATCTCTTCGGAGGTTATCGCTCCTTACATTTATTTATTTTATTTTTATAAACCCAAAAGGTAAGGTGCAAAGGACTTACGCTCATATAATGGTGACTTTTATGGGTATACATTTTTTTCAAGTTTCCTCTTCACGTGAAATATGACACGCTGTAAACAAGTTATTACTTTTGTTTTTCAGGCTGAAACTCTTTGCACAATAGTCTTTTTGGCATATATATGCCTTTTCGACATATGTAGTAAACCATTTAAGTATGCACTTGGTAGTTCACATAAATTCAAAATTGTAAGAGTTTGTTGATTGGGATGTTGGAAAGGACATACTTTCAAGCCACCCGCCACAACAATTATCTTTAATTATTAAATATCCGCGAAATGAGCGAGACCATTTAGAAATAGTTCCGAAACGATTTAGAAAACAATCTGGAATGATAACGGAAACAACAACGAAATTATTCAATATCGAAGTAGTTGCGAATGGATTCCAAAAAAGGCCCAAATTAGTCCGCAAATGATGCCGAAAACAATCCTGAAACAACTCACAATGTAGTTTTAAAATTCAACGAAAATGTGATCTTTGAAACAGTCGCAAATTGATCTCGAAGTAGCCCCGAAATGTTCAGCAGTAACTATTTTCAGGGGGCATAGTACTCTCTTTTCCCAAAAAAATCAAAAGGCCTTTAATTTTGAGCGAATTCGCTCCATCTGAGACGAGGCAAAATTTGAGCGACTGTTCGCGTTCTCCGTGCTGTAACTGAGAAATGGAATCAAATTCCGAAATTTGCGCAAACCTTTAACTTAATATTACTTGAGTAATATAAAAAATATCTGTAACGAAATCAGTTGAGCCATGTCTGCTCCTTGGTAGGCCATGAAAGCTCGCAACTTTGTATATAATGTTTGGTTTAACATCAAAACTCTTGTATTGCCAGGGGCAAAATTTTACTAAATAGGAATTATAAATTTTTAAGGAATATAAATTGCAAATATGCATGATATGCAAATACTATGGAAAAATATTTATTATGATATATTTTTTTACTCCGTTTTGTATAAGTAAATATAATCATGAATCTTTCTACTACAAGACTTTCTTTGCGATGGTAATTAGCTAGTATAAAGAATCCTTGAGCACTGTATAGAAATATGAAAAATACGAAATGAAATGGAAAAACTATATCAAAACAAAAACAATCTAAATATGAGTGGGCATGCCATTTCACCTCAAGCTATGTACGTAAAAATGATGGAATGAATGATTGCTTTCGACTTGTTGCTATTGAGTCTTGAACTTGGACCACGCGCAAACGATAAGTGCAATCTAAAAGCACGTATCGGTGCAATGTGTTTAGTTAAAGGGGAAATAAATTATGTGTATACTCAGTTGTGTTTAGAATACAGACGACATGAACTTAAATCGTCTAAAGATAAATAGTAACGGAGCGCAAAAGAATTTATGGTTTACAAATTCATGTACCGAAATGGTTATAATGAAAAGAAGTCGATAGCTCCACCTCCTTCTGTGTTTCGGAAAACAGCTGTTGTTTGTACATAGCGTGAAAACATCGCTAAAGTTATTTTAAAGTTATGAAACCTCTGTACAGCATAGCGCAATTACACTTCACAGTCAAGGTTAAGTGTAATTCTTGTGTTAATAAGATAAATAAAATTGTTTATTGTTTACATTTAACTAGTCATATTCTGCCAGTATGAATGCTTCAAGGTTTTAAAAAACTTATTTATTTTGTACTTTTGGTCAATAAAATATGTGCGTTAAACAAGTCTGCCAGTGGGATATCCGTTAGAAGTTTGTTCTCAAATGTGTATATTAGGGTGTTTTTAAAAAATCGATGTCGGATTTTTTTAGGGGCACACCAAATGTTTCATTTTGTTAGATTTTAATATTGCCAAAGTTTGAGCATAATTGGAAGATGTTAACCCGTGCCACTGGCGCCTCAAAGTTTTGAAAATCTCGATTTTATGGCGACTTCGGTGACCCATATCTCTGCAACAGCTAGAGCTATTTGCCCGCGTCTTACATCAAATTAAAGGCAATACTGTTAATAATATTTATATGCAATAAAAAAATACGTAAGTAGTACTGAATTCGAGTTAATGACGGTGTTTTGCACTGTCGGGTCAAACAATTCCAGGGCAGTAAGTTCAGGACTAAGATACCATAGGTGATTTATCATTTTGTTAATTCCTTTTTCTGATATTTCTTTGTCAATGCCTTCGTATTTCAATAGATTTTCAATGAGGTCTAGGTCTTGTTTTTGTGCTAAACACGCTCTGGGGCGTTAAATCAGGCTTTACAGTGGCCCCAGCGGCGTGGGTTAACATCTTCCAATTGTGCTCAAACACTGGCCATCTTAAAATCTATCAAAATGAAATATTTTAGGGGGTGCCCCCATAAAAATTCTGATACTTTTTTTAATCCAATGAGATAAAACCACCCTAATGTGCATATCTTAAAGATAAAACAAAATTTCAGTTTTATGTCTTAAATGTCTATTGAGAAAAATTATCAAAATGGGCCCTTAAGGAAAATTAAAACTTAAATTAGGTAGCTAAACAAGCTTCAAATTTCCATGAAAAATATACCACAGCTCAGCGTGCCGCCGCAGAATTTAAAATTAAATAGTATCAACTTAAGAAGAAACAAAAATCAAAATAAGGGATTCGTAAAGAACAAAAACTCAAATAAGTACCAACCCTCGTTTCCTTAGTAGTCATGTCTTTTATTCGTGCATGTTAAATAGCTGAACAATTTATAATCTTAATAGGTACATGTCCCGTAACATAACATCCAAGATGGAAACACAACTAGACTCGCAGGAGAACTGTATAACATCCAAGATTGAAGCACAAGGAACGCGTATTTCAGAAATGTCGACACAGATTACATCCAAGATGGAAACACAGCTAGAAGAACAGAAGACATATATGGCCGAACAGTTGAAGGCAGCTAAAGGCTTGCATGGTATGAATGTGAGATTCGAGTTCAACGCTCAGCTCCCGAAAAGCTAGCTGATGAAGAAGTGAAATTCAGAAACATGTCCTAGTAACCATCGCCGTTTGTAAACTTACAATTTTCTCTAATATCAATTACAAAAACCATTGTATAAAGCAATATGAGCAAAGCTCGCCAATTAAATACAAAAGATTTATTGTTTTTGAAACTAACAAAGTTTTAGAGGAGATAAGTGCGTTGTTGCCAACAAAGTACATGCTCGAAGAATACGAAGTTTCCATAAATCACAATATGCTTCTAATAATGATTGACGGAAAAGTTTGCAATGCTTTGACTGAAACTTCTTCCGCACAAAAAGTGTTATATTTGTGGTGCCACTCCAAAAGATATGAATAATGAGTTACGGGACTTACGCCTAACCGAGACAATCTTGGTTTTGGTTTGTCTACTCCCATGCATGGATAAGATGTTTTGATGCTTGCTTCACATAAGTTATCGCCCTCGAAGTAAAAAAATGGCAGCTTAGGAATGAGGCAGATAAAGAGGGTGTAAAGCTACTTTCCAACGAAACCCAGAATAATTTAAAAGTGTACTTGGATTGATAGTAGATAAACCAAAACTAGGTTTCGGCAATACCGATGACGGCAACACTGCTCGTAGGTTTTTCGAAAATTCTGAGGGTAGTGCTGAGATTACGGGATTGGATGTAAGGCTCATCAAAAGATTCGACACTCTCATTCGCGCATTATCATCTGGGTACAATATAAATATCCAAAGATTTGAAAAATTTGCGGGTCGAGACTAAAAACTATACATAGATCTCTATCCATGGTTTAATATGCCTGTTACAGTCATAAAATCTTAGTGCCATTGTACTGATATTATAAAATCAGCAATTTGACCTATTGGTCAACTTTCTGAGGAAGCCCAGGAAGCCCGTAACAAAGATTTGAGACGATTCAGGGATGATAACACACAAAAGCAGCCGCGTGAAACCACGAATAGAGATCTTATGAATATGGTGCTTATAACATCGGATCCTTTAGTTAACAGT
Organism: Eurosta solidaginis; assembly: GCA_029619165.1. NCBI lineage: Eukaryota > Metazoa > Arthropoda > Insecta > Diptera > Tephritidae > Eurosta > Eurosta solidaginis. The sequence continues at coordinate 24,146 of JARSSU010025761.1, read as the reverse complement.
TTTAGGGAGTACCTAAGAAAAAATTTAAAAGTCTGACTTCAGAAGTCTTAAATTACTGTCCCCGATAATGTTGAGGAGTCAATAAATACCCCAGTTGTTTTAAGCTTTCACAGTAGTGTTGCTGATGCTCATGACTATTCCACAAGTGACTCATCGAATGAAAATGATGATAGCGAATATAAAATAATTATAAAAGATAACTTACCTAAAACTTTTTGTTGGATCGGGTTTATTTAATTTAAATCTGTTGTATTTTCTACTTTGTATGATACTTTACTTTTAAGTTTTTGTAATAATTAATTAATTATTTACAGTGTTATTATTGTTATGTAATTCACTTTACATTCTGATGGTACTATAAAATAATTTTGTAAAAATTTGTAAGTGCCAGGAGAAATACTCAAATAAATACAAAATATGTATGTACAGTCACTCACATAAAATAAGTAGACACCCCTTTTTGGACAATTCTACAATTTTCGCTTTCGCAAATTTATTTTGTAACACTAATTTCCCATAAGAAAAATTGTCAGATCTATAACACAAACTAAATTATATTTAAAAAATGTTTGAAAAAATTCGACGAATTTTCATATTTTAACTAATTTCCTTAAGCAAATTTGTCACGATCTATAACAAAAACTAAATTATATTTAAAAAGTGTTTGAAAAATTCGACGAATTTTATCATAAAAAATTTTAATTTTTTTTCGAATTTTAGAATTTTTTAGAGTATTTAGGTACATAAATTAATATTCTTAAGTCCTTAAAATTTTTTTGGATCTATGTCACTTATTCACATGAGTTACTGTATATGAAATAAGCAAGTATGCATATGAAATAAAATTTTGGAAAAAAATAAAAAAGAGAACATATGGCTGAAAAAAATACGTAGTTGTAATAAATGACTGCATATGAAATGGAAAATCTTATAAAATAATTTGTCCAGCTAGCTTGTTCTACACGAAACACTGTGCACGTCACGAGGATAGCTACCCATTGCCAAGAATTGACGACACTCTGGACTCACTATCTGGTACAAACTGGTTTTCTAAACTGGACTTAAAAAGTGGCTACTTGCAAGTGGAGGTGAAGGAGGAAGACAAGGAGAAATAACCTTCAATGTCGGAGATGGTCTTTGGCAGTTTACCAGTAATGCCTTTGGACTATGTAATGCACTAGCTACTTTTGAGAGACTCATGGATCAGGTACTCAAAGGACTACATTGGAAAACATGTTTAGTGTACACTAGGCAACATCATCGTATGAAAAGAAATTTTAAGAACATCTCAAGAACTTGGAGGAGGTTTTCCAAAGAATAGCTGGTGCTGGTCTGAAACTTAGTCCCAAAAAGTGTTCTCTGTTCAAGAAGCAAGAAGTTACTTGAGTCATGAGTAACAACGGAGGCATCTGCACTGCGAGTGAAAGATAGAAGACTGTCAAAGCAGGGTTCGCCACCCATAAGCACATTCACGCAATTGTTTTGTAAAACACTCAGGCAAGCGCCACCGCATAGGCAAGCGCACCGCACATCCCCGCGCGCACGCATTCTATCCACTCGACAACAACCGAATGTATTCCGCTGTACCCATTAGGAAACAAACTGCTATAATTTCATGTAAAATTACTTTTGAAAGTAATATTTTTTGGTATATTTTTGTTTCACATGTACGAAGACAATGAAGCCTGTTTGATTTATCTTAATCTTAATATATAAAAAACACGTGTCACACAATTGAGGCCAATGGACTCCTAAAGTACTGAACCGATTTGAATTTGTTTTGCACCCCGTGTGTAGTTTGATCTAACTTGAAATATAGGATAGGTGACTGGGTGACTAGGTTCTCGAAATATAGCCAAAACGTGGACCCGGGTACCCCTAGAGTGTGTTTATAGGAATATGGATATCAATGAAAGCTGTTGATGAGTGCTTTAGTAGAGGGTAATTTTCATACCCCTGGGTGACTAGGGTTCTCGAATATAGCGCCAACAAAACGGGGAACCGGGCACCCCTAGAGTGTGTTATAGAATATGGATATCAAATGAAAGCTGTTGATGAGTGCTTTAGTAGAGGTAATTTTCATACCCCTGGGTGATCGGTCTCGAGATATAGGCAAAAACGTGGACATGGGTACCTCTAGGAATGTGTGTATAGAATATGGATATCAATAATGCTGTTGATAAGTGCTTTATTGAGAGGGTAATTTCATACCTCTGGGTGACTAGGGTATCGAGATATAGGTCAAAACGTGGACCGGGTAACACTAGAATGATTTATAGAATAGGAATATCAAAATGAAAGAGAAAGAGAAAAGAGAGAAGGAGATGAGAAAAGCGATAGAAGAGGCGAAGATGGAAGATAAGATGAAGCCCCCCGAAAAGACGGAGGGAGGGAGGGAATAAAAATGGATTAGGCAAAAGTGAAAAGGGCGGGAGGCAGAGATCAGAGGGAAACGTTATAAAATGTATGCAGATGGCAAATTTAGGGCAGGACAACGTCTGCCGGGTTCTTGTAGTTTATTTAGTAATTAAAAATTTAAATTAAATTAAATTGAATCGACGCATGTAGAAGGCATTTTCAAATACATTCAGAAACAATGCGATACGTTCATTTTGAACGCTTACCAAGTCGAATGGTACGTTTGCCAGCGCCATTTCTGTTCGCGAATGGTTGTAGCTATTTTTTAGAAAACAAATGATGAATAGACGTCCACTGACAAAAATTTCTTTCGTCTCACTTGAACTTATCAGTCAGTCTATGTGAGGTCCTCATGGACCGGCCAGTTTAACCTAACCTAACCTAACTACACAGATGATTAGAAGCATGAACTTAATGGGATCTAGTGCCTCAGTATTGTCTACTACTTGGACTGAGTTTACAACGTTTGCCGTTGGTTTTTCTATTTTTGATTCTTGGTCTCCCATCATAAAAATATGAATGCAAAATTTGTTTTTCTTTAATTTTAATTTATTCATTTGTTGGCATTATATTATTCAGTTCTTCCTAAATACTTGACTTCGAACATATATAACTCTTCAGCTATTGTTGCTATTGGATGCCTACATTCCATATTGTTGGTTTCCTAGGCATATCAATATGTTTCCACCATTTTTTCAACCATACTAATGTTTTTTCCTCATCTTCAAATTAAATTTCATTTTTAAGGTCTTCAAGTGGGCCTTTTACATAAGTTCTAACCTTCCTAACACTTTCCATGTTATTTAAAATAGATATTTTTACAATATTTTTATACTCATTTGAGCAGAGCTCAAAGAGTATATTAACTTTGATTGGATAACGGTTGGTTGTACAGATATAAAGGAATCGGGGTAGATATATACTTCCATATATCAAAATCATCAGTATCGAAAAAAAATTTGATTGAGCCATGTCCGTCCGTCCGTCCGTCCGTCTGCCCGTTAACACGATAACTTTAGTAAATTTTGAGGTATCTTGATGAAATTTGGTATGTAGGTTCCTGGGAGCTCATCTCAGATCGCTATATAAAATGAAAGATATCGGACTATAACCACGCCCACTTTTTCGATATCGAAAATTTCGAAAAACCGAAAAAATGCGATAATTCATTGCCAAAGACAGACATGGCGATAAAACTTGGTAGGCGTGTTGACCTTATGACGCAGAATAGAAAATTAGTAAAATTGTGCACAATGGGCGTGGCACCGCCCACTTTTAAAAGAAGGTAATTTAAAAGTTTTGCAAGCTGTAATTTGGCAGTCGTTAAAGATATCATTATGAAATTTGGCAGGAACGTTACTTCTATTACTGTATGTATGCTTAATAAAAATTTGCAAAATCGGAGAACGACCACGCCCACTTAAAAAAAATTTTTTTTTAAGTCAAATTTTAACAAAAAATTCAATATCTTTACAGTATATAAGTAAATTATGTCAGAATTCGAATCCAGTAATGATATTGTGCAATAAAATAAAAAATAAAAGAAAATTTTAAAAATGGGCGTGGCTCCGCCCTTTTTCATTTAATTTCTCTAGGATACTTTTAATGCCATAAGTCGAACAAAAATTTACCAATCATTGTGAAATTTGTGTAGGGACTTAGATTCTAGGACGGCAACTGTTTTTTGTGAAAAAGGGCGAAATCGGTTGAAGCCACACCCAGTTTTTTTACACAGTCGTCCGCCTGTCCTTACGCTCGGCCGTTAATACGATAACTTGAGCAAAAATCAATATATCTTTACTAAACTCAGTTCTCGCACTTAACTGAACTCACTTTGTATTGGTGTAAAAAATGGCCGAAATCCGACTATGGCCACGCCCACTTTTTCGATATCGAAAGTTACGAAAAATTAAAAAAATGCCATAATTCTATACCAAATACGAAAAAAGGGATGAAACATGGTAATTGGATTGGTTTATTGACGCAAAATATAACTTAAGAAAAAACTTTTCAAAATGGGTGTGACACCTACCATATTAAGTAGAAGAAAATGAAAAAGTTTTGCAGGGCGAAATCAAAATCCCTTGGAATCTTGGGAGGAATACTGTTCGTGGTATTACATATATAAATAAATTAGCGGTACCCGACAGATGATGCTCTGGGTCATCCTGGTCCACATTTTGGTCAATATCTCGAGAACGCCTTCACATATAAAACTACCACCACTCCCTTTTAAAATACTCATTAAAACCTTTCATTTGATACCCATATCGTACAAACAAATTCTAGAGTCACGCTGGTCCACCTTTATGGCGATATCTCGAAAAGGCATCCACCTATAGAACTAAGGCCCACTCCCTTTTAAAATACTCATTAACACCTTTCGTTTGATACCCATATCCTACAAGCAAATTCTAGAGCCACCCCTGGTCCACCTTTATGGCGATATCTCGAAAAGGCGTCCACATATAGAACTAAGGCCCACGCCCTTTTAAAATACTCATTAACACTTTTCATTTGATACCCATACCGTTCAAACAAATTCTAGAGTGACCCCTGTTCCACCTTTATGGCGATATCTGGAAAAGCCTTCCACCTATAGAACTGAGGCCCACGTCCCTTTAAAATACTCATTAACGCCTTTCATTGGATACCCATATCGTACAAACAAATTCTAGAGTCGCCCCTGGTCCACATTTTTGGCGATATCTCGAAAAGGCGTCCACCTATAGAACTAAGGCCCACGCCTTTTAAAAATACTCATTAACACCTTTCGTTTGATACCCATATCGTACAAACAAATTCTAGAGTCACCCCTGGTCCACCTTTTTGGCGATATCTCGAAAAGGCGTCCACCTATAGAACTAAGGCCTACTCCCTTTTAAAATACTCATTAACACCTTTCATTTGATACCCATATCTTACAAACAAATTCTAGAGTCACCCCTGGTCCACCTTTATGGCGATATCTCGAAAAGGCGTCCACCTATAGAACTCAGGCCCACTCCCATTTAAAATACTCATTAACACCTTTCATTTGATACCCATATCTTACAAACAAATTCTAGAGTCGCCCCTCCTCCACATTTTTGGCGATATCTCGAAAAGGCGTCCACATATAGAACTAAGGCCCACGCCCATTAAAAATACTCATTAACACCTTTCGTTTGATACCCATATCGTACAAACAAATTCTAGAGTCACCCCTGGTCCACCTTTATGGCGATATCCCTAAATGGCGTCCACCCATAGATCTATGGCCTACTCTCTCTTAAAATACTCTTTGATACCTTCCATTTGATACACATGTCATACAAACACATTCGAGGCTTACCCTAGGTTCACTTTCCTACATGGTGATTTTCCCTTATTTTGTCTCCATAGCTCTCAGCTGAGTATGTAATGTTCGGTTACACCCGAACTTAGCCTTCCTTACTTGTTTTTTTTTATTTTTATTTTTTTATTGACCCTGATATAGTGCTTATATTTTTTTTCTTATAATTATTGTTCCTTAATTTCTTGCTTTAGTTAAATTTTTTCTTCCTGATTTGTACTTAAATTTATTCTTTCATAGATCTAAGCTATTGGTTTTCTAATGTTAAATTGCTTTCCTCCTCTTTTCCTTTTTAACTTTATTGGCTTTGGAATTTTTGGTTCTTCAATTTTTTGGACCCTATTCCTTTTTTTTATATTCTTCGATTGTCAGCGGCTTAGGGCCTTGACTAATCTCTTCGGCTACTTTATTTTTCTCTGTTAATTCCAAAGTCAATGCAGTTATGCTATTGGTTTTTTAATGTTAAATTGCTTTCCTCCCCTTTTCCTTTTTAACTTTATTGGCTTTGGAATTTTTGGTTCTTCAATTTTTTGGACCCAATTCCTTTTTTTTATATTCTTAGATTGTCAGCGGCTTAGGGCCTTGACTAATTTCTTCGGCTACTTTATTTTTCTCTGTTAATTCCAAAGTCAATGCAGTTAAACTATTGAAGAGTTGGTCAAACTGCTCTTAGTTTTCCATGTCCTTTTCTGGGAACATAATTTAGAGGAGGGAAGAAAATTACATTTATTTTACAGCAAAAATAAAAAATTTTGTCAATAGGCAGCCGTTAGGTTGCCCGAATATTTTCTTACTTAAAAATAATGCCTAAATTGTCAAACCGACTTCAGAATTAAGCTAATTATACTTATTATAATTACACGTATTATGCTGCCAGTCATGTTGTTTAATCCACCCTTTTTGTGCTCTGACCGGCTTTAATAATTTCTTCCCAATTATTTAGCACCTCATCACCATTAGACATTTCTTTGGCCGGAATATTGCTGGTGCCGCTGGTTCTTCTCCGCCTGGCCTTTCACTTTCTTCCTTTCCGTCTACTGCTGCTCGCATTGTTCCGTTTACTTTTATTCATGAAGAAATTTAGAAAAACTATTGTGTTGGTAACTTCGCTTTTTTATAAGGCTTAGGCTGTAATCAGCCAGTATTATCTCTGCCAGTTATGAACTTAGGCTGAATAGTCAGCCAGAAGAATCAAAGGCAGGATCGCCATATAAAATGTGCGTTTTGGAGTTTAAGTGCGAATTGCCTTTATTCAAAATATTATTTATACTAAATTATTCCAAACATATTCTTACATACATATTTACTTTAACTTTACATACTTATTCTAAACATGTTCTTACATACATATATACTTTAAATCTTACATACTTACATATCTACATACAAGTCGACACAAATATGTACCTTCATAAAGTTTAGACTCATTTTGTCACAGGGTAGCACATTAAGTGGTTTACCCGTTTGGCATTGAAATTGTTGGCTGTTTACACTACAGTGGTGCATCACCCAGCGACATCTGTTGGATATAATGGCATTTAACCAGAAGGGTTTTTGTCTTGTATTTGCATTGTGTATTGCTATGGTTAGTTTCACAGCTTACAGCTATTCAATCTACACATCTAAAAATCGTGCACTGAGGGAAATGCTTGGGCTGCTCTATCATTTTTGCTATTGATAGCGACGTATTTCGTGCAATATCTAATTGGAATGGATCCACTATCAAATCTTATTTGCATCTAAAAAAAGTCATAACGCAATTTAAAAATTATTTTTTTTTGATGGGACGTTACTTTTATTATTTGTTAAAGAAAAATATTTATGGACGCCACTGTACTATTTCATATTGGCGTGAGAGCAATGTTACAACTTGTTGAAATGCTTTATATATTTAAAATTTTTTTATATTTCATATATTTGAATATTTCTCTGGAAATTTCATGACATGCCGTAGCCTAATGGTAGAGCCATGGGCGCATAGCCCAGACGAACAGGGCTCGAATCATGCTGAAGCCAAATGTCAAATTTAATTTTTTTTTAAAGAATGCCGAATTTATCAATAGTTAATTTATTTCTTACGCATACTTTGTTTGGATACCAGTTAATACTGATTCATCATTCGTACAGTGATAGGATATCCATATTTATTTATGAGACAGGATTAACAATTTTTATTTAATGTAGTATCAATAGCTATGGGTGATCGAGCCATAGATTTCCCTCCATGTGGTGAAAGTTGCGAAAGCCCGGAAGGACCTTAAAGGACCAACTCCATGCGCGTCCTTTCAAACTTTCAGGGGTATGCGACTTTCACCACGATTTTTAGCTGTGTAGATTGAATAGCTAACAAACGAGGTGAAATTCTAGAACGCCTGCAACGCCCGCGAGGCTATCCATGGAGTTCTTGCTTAACTCAATAAGCATAATAATTTTGTGCCGGCAGATTTTAGAAAATTTTAAAGTCTAGTAACAACATAATTTGTTTAGAGAATTACCTCTTCGCTGTGGTGCATCACTGTCACTAATAGTTCATTCACCCGAACCCGTGATTCATCACTTGTTAGGTCATTGCTCCCAAAAATTCACCAAAGAAAATCAAAGTATAAGAAGCTTCACGATAAAGAATATTTGGTTAAGCGGCTGATAGACGAACGAACGTCCGACATTAACTGCCTTGATCGGAATTAACGCGATAATTAACTCCCAAGATTTAAGAGAATTAGTGGAATTTTCGCTGACTACACTGGCGAAAACAACAGAATTCCACCTCGCATCATAACAAGAGAATTCCACCTTGTTTGTCAGCTACTTAATTTGCACAGCTGAAAATCGTGATGAAATTCGCATACGCTTGAAAGTCTAAAAGAATAGTGAAGAAAGTCGCGTACGCCTAAAAGTATGCAAAGACTTGCATTGAGTTGGGCCTTCAACGAGGTGGAATTCTACAACACCTGCAACACTCAAGAGGCTAGCCATGAAAGTATGGCCTAATCTTTAAATATTTCGACTTGTGCGTTACGTAGCTCAAATTTGTATACTCCGCGTGCTTTTCACACAGAGTATTTGTTTGATTGGATAACGGTTGGTTGTACAAGTATAAAGGAATCGAGATAGATATAGACTTCCATATATCAAAATTATCAGTATCGAAAAAAAATTTGATTGACCATGTCCATCCGTCTGTCCGTCCGCCAATTAGCACGATAACTTGGGTAAATATTGAGATATCTTCACCAAATTTGGTACACTGGCTTATCTGCTCCAATAATAGATTGGTATTGAAAATGAGTGAAATCGGATGATAACCACGCCCACTTCTTATATATATAAAATTTTGGAAAACACAAAAAACCTGATAATTTAGTAAATAATACACCTAGAATGTTGAGATTTGGCATGTGGGCTGATATTGAGACTCTTGATAAAAATTTGGAAAAAATGTTTAAAATGGGCGTGGTACCACCCACTTGTGATAAAATCAATTTTACAAATATTATTAATCATAAATCAAAAACCGTTAAACCTATCGTAACAATATTCGGCAGAGAGGTTGCCTTTACTATAGTGAATGCTTTGAAGAAAAATTAACGAAATCGGTTAAGGTCCACGCCCACTTTTATACAAAAGATTTTTAAAAGGGTCATGGACGAATAAAATAAGCTATATCTTTGCAAAAAATAGCTTTATATCAATGGTATTTCATTTCCCAAGTGGATTTGTAACAATAAATAGGAAAAATTTCAGATTTAAAAAAATGGGCGTGGCACCGCCCCTTTTACGACTAAACAACTTTCTGTGTTTCGGGAGCCATATCTTGAAGAAAAATTAGGATCGTAAAAAATTGGAGGGTGGAGCCGTGTGTAGAAGTCCACGAAAGTGGGGAAAGCTTCTGACCGCCATTCACCTGGGAATGGCCAGAGCGATTCTTTCGCATGCGGTTCAAGTAGCTCACTACTGCCGGTCGCTTGCGGCCAAGTATCCTCTGGGTAGCTAATGTAAGAAGGCGACAACCTAGCTAGGCTACTCTGACATAATCGGTTTAAGGGCTAGCCGGGGGAGATCTCATCGGCAGCGCCTGTACACCTCTAGGCGCGGCTGCAAGCGGGCGTCTGCCTTGGAGCAAGCGGCTCGCTATATAAACGTGCCAAGTAATATTTTCACCCCCGCTGAGGGGGTTGTGCGCTGGGCTTGGGACCCGCCACGTAAAACCATACTCCAATGAAATATAACAACAAGCCTCGGATAAATACACTCTCTATTGATGACGACCATGGCAAACGTTTGAAGGACGATTAATTGAGGGCATGCACCTGGAAATTCCGCTCCCTGAATGGGATTGGTGTAGATGCCCGGCTGGTTGATGTCCTCGTCAAAGCAAAATCTGACATCACCGCCATTCAAGAAATGCGTTGGACGAAGCAAGGAAGAAAGAAGATCAAATATTGGAGTGGACATACGAATAAGCGCAGTTTCGGCGTCAGATTCGTGGTGGGAGAGAGACTTTGTCGCCAAGTGCTGGCGTTCACACCTGTGGACGAACGTCTCGCCGCTATCCGAATAAAAGCAAAATTTTTTAATATATCATTCATCTGCGTCCATGCGCCGTCAGAGGAGAAAGACGATGAGGTGAAAGACACTTTTTATGAACAATTAGAACGCACATACGAGCGGTGCCCCCGTCACGATATAAAAGTCGTGCTTGGTGACTTTAACGCCAGGGTGGGCAAAGAAGGTGTTTTTGGCCCTACAGTCGGAAAGTTCAGCCTACACAATGAAACTTCTCCTAACGGACTGAGGCTGATTGACTTTGCCGGTGCTCGAAACATGGTCATATCCAGCACGAGGTTCATGCATAGAAAGATACATCAAACTACATGGCTGTCTCCTGATCGAAATACTCGCAATCAGATCAATCATGTTGTGATAGACGGACAGCATGCCTCCAGTGTTTTAGATGTGCGCACGATCCGAGGGCCTAACATCGACCCGGATCATTATCTCGTTGCAGCCAAAATACGCAAACGCTGCAACGCGGCTAAAACCAAGGAACAAAAAACACAAGGAAAGCTAGACGTCGAAAAGCTTCAATCACAACAGACTGCCAATGATTTCGCAACTCGACTCTCACACCTGCTCTCTGAGAGCACAACTCATCCTGGAGGAATACAGGAGCAGTGGGAGCATATTTCCAAAGCACTTCGTACTGCCGCCGAGGAACAAATTGGTTACCGGCGACCACGAAAAAATAACTGGTACGATTAAGAATGCCGCGTTGCAACTGAAAGAAAAGACGCTGCCTACAGGGCTACGTTAAAAGCGAGCGCGACAAAAGGGGTGTGTGAACGCTATCGTGAGTTGATAAAGGAAGCGACACGCATTTTCAGGAAGAAAAAAGCAGAAGCAAAAAGGCGTGAGTGCAAGAAGCTTGAACTGCTAGCCACTAAAAATAACGCCCGAGAATTTTACCAAAAAATACGGCGAGAGGCGGAAGGTTTTAAGACCTGGGCAAACTCCTGTATGAATGAAAACGGCGACTTTGTAACTGATGTCCAGAGTGTGCTTAGATTATGGAGGGAACACTTCTCTGTTCTCCTAAATGGAGGCAGCAATTCACCGCGCAGATAGGAAGAACCCGATCCCGCAATCGATGATGATGGAATATATGTCCCCCGCCCGATTATGACGAAGTTAGAATAGCAATAACCAGATTGAAAAACAACAAGGCCGTGGGCGCTGATGGATTGCCTGCGGAGCTATTCAAGTACGGCGGCGAGGAGTTGGCAAGGCGCATGCAGCAGCTTCTTAGCAAAATATGGGCGGAAGAGTACATGCCCGACGGTTGGAAATTAAGTGATCTTTGCCCAGTCCACAAGAAGGAGGATACTGCAAAATGCACCAACTATCGTGGAATCAGCCTTCTTAATATCGCATATAAGGTCCTTTCAAGTGTATTGTGCGAAAGATTGAAGCCCAGTGTGAACCGGCTGATTGGACCTTATCAGTGCGGCTTCAGACCTAGTAAATATACCATCGACCAGATTTTCACAATGCGTCATATCTTGGAAAAAATCCGTGAAAAAAGAATCGACACACATTACCTCTTCGCCGCCTTCGACAGCACGAAAAAGAGCTGCCTATATGCCGCTATGTCTGAATTTTGTTTCCCCGCAAAACTTATACGGCTGTGCAAAATGACGTTGAGCAACACCATGCGCTCAGTCAGAATTGGGAAGGACCTCTCCGAGCCGTTCGAAACTAAACGAGGTTTCAGACAGGGTGACCACCTATCGTGCGATTTCTTTAATTTGATGCTGGAGAAAATTATACTAGCTGCAGAACCTAACCGCACTGGAACAATATACTATAAAAGCGTGCAATTACTGGCATATGCTGATGACATTGATATCATGGGCCTAAACACCCGCGCTGTTTGTTCTGCTTACTCCAAACTGGAAAAAGAAGCGGTAAAGATGGGTTTGATGGTGAATGAGGACAAAACGAAGTACCTGCTGGCATCGAGCAAAGAGTCAGCGCATATGCGCCTTGGCAACCACGCTACTGTTGGCAGCGATAATTTCGAAATAGTAAAAGAATTCGTTTATTTGGAAACGGCTTTGGGAGTGATCGAGAGAAAAGTTCTTCGAAAGATTTATGGACCTCTACGCGTTGGCGATGGAGAGTACCGAAGAAGATTTAATGATGAGCTGTACAAGCTATACGCAGACATCCACATAGTCTAGCGAATTAAAACGCAGCGTGCGCGCTGGCTAGGCCATGTTATGGGAATGAAAGATGATGCTCCGTCCAAGAAAGTGTTTCTATCGGAACCCGTCTACTGAAGCAGAGGTAGAGGGCGGTCCCCACTCCGTTGCAAGGACCAGGTGGAAAACGATTTAAACTCCCATGGTGTGACCAATTGGCGCCGGTTGGCGGAGCGAAGGAGCGACTGGCGCGCCTTGTTGGACGGCCATAACCGTTTAGACGGTTAAGCGCCAATTAAGTAAGTATGTAAGTAATAAAATTGGGTATACAAATGTTTCCTATAGCAGGAAATATTTCTAGAAAAAATGGACGTGATCGGTTAAAGACCACTCCCACTTTTATATAAAAGATTTTTAAAAGGGTCGTCGACGAAAATAATAAGATATATCTTAGCGAAAAAGAGCTTTGTATCAATAGAATTTTACTTTCTAAATTGAATTATAACACTAAATTGGAAAACACAAACATTTTTGAAAATGGGTGTGACTCCGCCCCTTTTACGACCAAGCAATTTTCTATGTTTCGGGAGCCATAACTCGAAGAAAAGCTAACATATCGTAATGAAATTGTGTGCACATATTTTCCTTATAGCAAAAAATTATTTCTAGTAAAAATGGACGGGATCGGTTAAAGACCACGGCAATTTAGATATAAAACAAATTTAAAAGGGTCGTAGGCTAGAAAAATAAGCTCTAACTTAGCAAAATATAGTTTTCAATCATTGGTATTTCACTTATCAAGTTTTATTGTAAGAGGAAATGTGAAGACATTTTTTTTTAAACGGGCGGTGCCACTTGTTATGTAGAAAAGTAATTTATCTGAAATGAAATGTACAATTGAAGCTCACGCTGAGTATATAAAGTTCGGTTACACCCGAGCTTAGACACCTTTACTTGTTTGATCAAACATTGCAATATCACCGAGTTTTAAACTATATTTCAGGTTTCAAGTATCTAGATATCCAGGAAGTTAGTTAAAAATCGATTGCGAGATTCCCAATTTAAAACTTGTTTTCTCAATATATCGATCCATGCGCCACCTAGCGAAATTTTTGTGACAAAATATTGCATTGTCACCGGGTTCCGACTTACGGCCCAAGTTTTGTGTCTCTAGCTCATCGAGAAGTTACTCGAAAATCGTTCGCAAGATTTCCCCGTTTTTAAAGGATTTGCAGTTATCTTGACTAGCGCGCCACCTAGCGGAACTTTTTTTTCTATAAGTTGTATTCTCACCAGGCCTTTAAATAAGTGCCAAGTTACAAGTCTCTAGGTAACCGGGAAGTTAGTTAAAAATGGATTGAAAAATTCCCAAATTAAAATTTGTTTTCTTACTATTTCGATCCGCGTGCCACCTAGCGATTTTTTTTATCAAATGTTGAATTGTCACCGGGTTCTGACCCACGGCCCAAGTTTCAAGTCTCTAGCTCACCGGCAAGTTACTCAAAAATCGATAGCAAGATTCCCCTCGTTTTTCAGGGATTCGTAGTTATCTCAATTAGCACGCCACTTAGCGGAACTTTGTTTTCTATAAATTGTATTGTCACCGGGTTTCGAACTATGTGCTAAGTTACAAGTCTCTAGGCAATCGGGAAGTTACTTAAAAATGGATTGAAATATTCCCAAATTAAAATTAATTTTCCAAATATCTCCATCCATGCGCCACCTAGCGGAATTTTTTTGATAAAATATTGCATTGTCACCGAGTTCTGACTTACGGGTCAAGTTTCATATCTCCAGCTTACCGGAAAGTTACCGATTACAAGATTCCCCTCGTTTTTCAAGGATTTGTAGTTATCTCACTTAACGCGCCACCTAGTTTCCTGTAAATTGTGTTGTCACCAAGCTTCGAACTGAGTGCCAAGTTTCAAGTCTCTAGGTCACCGGGAAGTTAGTTAAAAATGGATTGAAAAATTCCAAATCGAAACTAATTTTCTTCTATCTCGATCCATGCGCCACCTAGCGAAAATTTTTTGATCAAATATTGCATTGTCACCGGGTTCTGACTCACGGCCCGAGTTTCAAGTCTCTAGCTCGCCGAGAAGTTACTTAAAAATCGATCCCAAAATTCCCTGCAGGGATTATCAGGGATTTTCGTTTATCTCGATTCGTCTGCCACCTGGCGGCATTTTGTTTTCCACGAATTGTAGTGCCATCGACCCGCAAACTATGTGCTAAGTTCAAGTCTCTGGATCACCGAGAAGTTAGTTAAAAGTCGATCGCAAAATTTCCATTTTAAAATAAATTTTCAGTATATCTCGATCCGTGCGCCACCTAACGGATTTTTTTCACTTGCATTGTAATATCCCCCTGATCTGAACTATGTTCTAAATATCAAGTGTCTAGCTCAACGGGAAGATACAGAAAAATACTTTTCCGTGGGTCAAAAATTCGTATGGAAATGAGCGGACAAACATGAAAGGGTCTTAATATAAAGGTAGTAAAAACGAAGTATTTTTTGGGGCTGCTTAAGTTTGCTTAATGAAGAAAAAGGTCCTGTATGAAAAGGGAAACTTAATTATTTCATTAAACAGAATTGTGATTCAATTAAGTTTGTGTGAAAACGGTATAAGCATGCCTTTCAGCTTATCAGCTCATTTAGTTCTTTTTTTTACTCTATTAAAAAAATAAAATACATTAGACAAAAATATTTTTTTATTAAACAAATAACTTGATAAGCAGGCTAACCTGAATAGCACATATATTTTATTTTCTCCTTGCGGACGGGGCCGTGGGTAAAGGCTAGTCTTAATCTAATATCTAATTATCTAATCTAATATATTTATAAATCTTATAAAATAAAGTCGCTAAATGCCATGTATGCACATAACTTCACACAGAATGCTCCGATTTCAAAACGGTTTTTTGCATTTCAAAGCACAGCTACGTGAGATGGTACAGTTAATATAATTTGAAGATATATATTATAGGGGCGTGGCAAATTGCCAAAATGTAGTAAAAAATCATAAAATTTTTGTTTACACAGCTATAACTCATTAACGGATGGATGGATTTAAAAAATTCTACTTTTCAGTAAAACTTTGAAATATTTACCTTCGATCTGCATCAAAAAAAAATACTTGATTCCTGTCTTATATCAGCCAAATTGTTTAAAGAAAAGTAACATTTTTACCAAAAAATTCGTGTGTGTGATTGTTCGGTGTCAACTGTGCGAGCAAATTGCTTTGAGTGAGGCGTGATGCGACACATACGTACATACATAGAATTCGCTGCGTTATTTAACTTCGGGAGTACATTTATATGTATGGATGTATGTATGTATTTTCATATCATATCCGCTTGACATATTTATGCGTTGTTGCCAAGTTAGTGCAACCTAAATGGTTAAGAATGCATACATCTCTTGAAAAATACTCTTTCGTTAAAAATATTGAACATTTCCTTAAAATTCTTAAAGAAAAGTTTAATTTTTTGGTATTTTTGCATGTATCACTATCATTATAAGTACATAGTGTCACGGATATTAGCATCACTAAGCTATACCATCACTAAGGCGATGCTAAGGCCATGCTAAGCGGTATTTACGTCAATAATCAAATCATGTATACACATATATAAGGCAGCCGAGAGATGTCACACACAGATGCATTTACTTATGCGCCTATGTGTGTGCGAGAGACTAAACTACAAACTCACATACATCTGAGAGACGCTGAAAAGCAGACAATTGTAAACAAGTAGAAACTATATGAGAACTATAAACACACGAAATAGTTGGTAAGTTCTGGAAATAAGAGAGCCTAGATGTATGCAGCGTAAACTATAAAAGCGGCGCAAGCGAGTAAGAAGTAATTCAGTTTGATTTGAGTTGTCAAGCAGTTACGATTAAGACGATATCTAGCGAGCAATAGCAGTATTATTTTGGATAGTAGAGTTTAATTTAAGCTATCAGTTTTGTTATTAAGCTATTCGTTGCACAGTTTGAGTGTTATTGTGAAGTACTTTAATAAAGGCCATTTTTCCATTATTCAATATTGGAGTTATTTATTCAACAGTTTAGCAATACGAACCTAGCAAAAGGGCAAATAAGAGGATTTGCAGCAAATTCATTACAATTGGTGTCAGAAGAGGAATTGTTGAATAAATTCCAGAGGACAACAAGGACATGGCAAAGTTCGGTGGATTGAAGATCCAGCAACTAAAGAAGGAGTTGGAGAGCCGTGGATTGGATACAAGCGGCGTTAAACTTGAACTTCAGGCACGGCTACGAGAGGCAATGGAAGCAGAAGGAATTGATGTGGAAGAGTATGTCTTTCATCTTGTTGGCGAGGAGACAACAAAAATTGAAGAGAAAAACGAAACATCGCTGACGGTTACCAGCACAGACTTGAACATGATATTGGCTGCATTATCTGCACAAACATCGACAGTAGCATCAATGTCGTCGCAAATGTCAGAAATGTCGTCACAAATGGCATCACAATTGGAATCGCAGGAGACACGCATAACATCGAAGATTGAAGCACAAGAAACGCGTATGTCAGAAATGTCGACGCAGATTACATCCAAGATGGAAACACAACTGGAAGAGCAAAAGACATATATGACATCTCAGTTGGCTGAGCAGTTGAAAGCACAGGAGGCCCGCATAACCTCGCAGCTGGAGGCACAGGAGATAAAGGTAACATCGAAGCTGGAGGCCCAGCATACAAAAATTTTACAGTTTGAGGAAAAAAATCGAGGCCGATTTGGATGCTTTGAGAGGATGTATCGAGCAGTTGCAACTAAATCGCCCAGCTATTTCAGCGAGTAATACGAAGGTAAAAACTCCATCTTTTGACGGTTCTGTTCCTTTCCAGGTCTTCAAGCTACAGGTTGAGAAGACCGCAGCAGTGAACAACTGTAATGCGGGAGATAAAGTTGCTGCAATGTTCGTGGCATTGAAGCGGCCAGCAGCGGAAATCCTACAAACGATTCCCGAAGGAGAGCGGAACAACTATGAAGCATTGATGGCTGCTGTAGAATGACGTTATGGAAGCGAGCAAAGAAAACAAATATCCCAAATTGAGTTGCAAAACCGCTACCAAAAAGCAAATGAGACATTGCAGGAGTTTGCTTCAGATATTGAAAGATTGGCTCATCTTGCAAATGCGGACGCACCCGTGGAATACACTGAAAGGGTAAAAATCCAGAGCTTCATAAATGGCATACGTGATGTGGAAACGAAGCGGGCTACATATGCGAATCCAAAATAACATTCGCAGAAACGGTGTCACAAGCTCTGATTCAGGAAACAGCGTCGCTTCTGTGTAAGCCAGTTTTCAAAGCACGCCGTGTGGAAAGTAGAAAGGCCAGAGTGGGTAGACGCAATATTAGAGGCGCTGAAAGGATCGCAAAAGCGGGCGGAGGTACCAAATGCTTCAAATGCGGGAAGTCTGGTCACATTGCACGTCACTGCGATCTTGGTCCTAATAGTTCCAACAATGGGGGTGGCCGTAAACGCAAAGCTGGAGGAAATGAGCAAGAGCGTGTCGGATGTAAAGAACGAAAACTTGCCCCGGCTATTGAATGTCCTGTGATATCTTTGTCGCAAATTGGAAGGAAATCAAACAGTCTTAACATCAGAGGGAATGTGGATGGCAAGGAGCGTGTACTGACTGTAGATACGGACGCATCTCATTCCTTGATCCGATCTGACTTGGAGAGATAAAACCGTTACCTGGAGCGAGGTTGCGTACGGTCACTGGCGAGTATAACCAAGTCTGGGGAGAAGTGATCTGTGAAGTCTTAATTAGGAAGGTCATGGTTTTACACAAATTCGTTGTGGCGGAGATTGTTGATGAAGTTATATTGGGAGTGGATTTCTTGGTTGACCATGATATCAAGATCGATATGCAGAGAAGGGTGATGCATTATGAGAACCAAGATGTGCCACTTAACTTCAGTTTGCAAAAAGGGTTCAGCAGTAAGCGAGTGCTGGTGGAGATGATTCGACAGAGACCACGAAAGTCAAGGAAAGTAGATCGAGCTAAGGTCGATGGATCAAATGGGCCCAAATAAAGCGAAATCAAAAGTACCTGCGAGAAAAACACTGGCATTGACAAACCCTAATGGACGAACTAAAACGACTGAAAGAATTTTTCAGAAAGAATGCAAGGGTGGTTTCAAGCCAGCGCGTACTACTGTTGTGAAACGTCAAGACGATACTGATGATGCAAAGTCAATCCGTCAAGATCAAGCTCTGCGAAGTAGTTCTTCATTGGCCAAGCAACAGAGTGCCAGGGAACGATCCAAGATAATGAGTAGTAAGAAGAAATACAGGTACGACAACAAGAATAATTCGGAAGGTTTCTTGGAGGGAGATTTGGTACTGTTGTACAACCCTCACCGGCGGAAAGGTGTTCCTTCCAAATTTTGGTGCAGTTGGGAAGGCCCGTACAAAGTTGTAAAAAGGATCAGTGATGCCATCTGCCGCATACAAACAATTGGGAAACCACGAAATAGAAGGGTGGTTCATTTGGAGAGGCTAGTAGCGGTTAGATCGAGAGATTCGTCTGATCGGGACGATCAGACTTAGGTGCGGGCAGTGTCACGGATATTAGCATCACTAAGCTATACCATCACTAAGGCGATGCTAAGGCCATGCTAAGCGGTATTTACGTCAATAATCAAATCATGTATATATAAGGCAGCCGAGAGATGTCACACACAGATGCATTTACTTATACGCCTATGTGTGTGCGAGAGACTAAACTACAAACTCACATACATCTGAGAGACGCTGAAAAGTAGACAATTGTAAACAAGTAGAAACTATATGGGAACTATAAACACACGAAATAATTGGTAAGTTCTGGAAATAGAAGAGCCTAGATGTATGCAGCATAAACTATAAAAGCGGCGCAAGCGAGTAAGAAGAAATTCAGTTTGATTTGAGTTGTCAAGCAGTTTACGACTAAGACGATATCTAGCGAGCAATAGCAGTATTATTTTGATAGTAGAGTTTCATTTAAGCTATCAGTTTGGTTATTAAGCAGCTATTCGTTGCAACGTTTTGAGTGTATTGTGAAGTACTTTTAATAAAGGCCATTTTTCCATTATTCAATATTGGAGTTATTTATTCAACAGCTTAGTGATACGAACTTAGCAAAAGGGCACCTCTTATTTGCCCTTTTGCTAAGTTCGTATTTGCAAGTAAAAATCGTTATAATCTGATAAGTACGTATAATTTGATAGTGTGATTGTTGTAGTTTGTACAACTTTGAAGAAATCGATGATTTAATGATGAATTTCTGATGACTGAATTTCCATCCCAGCCGATATGATTTTGTGGATGATGATAATTGATTCCCGAAAATAGTTTCTGTAATTAAAGTCACTTTTAGTAATCTTCAAAGACATATTGTTAGGATGATTAATGATGCAGAAATAGAAATGACAACAGAACCGAGAAAGAACTGATTTGCTGGCATCCTGATGCGATGCCGCTTCTGATAGATAGATTTTAATATGATATTGTTGAACTCAACAATGAGTTTCACTAGCTGCGTTATATCCCGATTATTTATTTCCGGGTCTGCACCACAGCTCGATGAAGGATGGTTTTCGAAAGTGGACTGTATATGATAAGATTTTATTTAGAGATCAAACGGGATTTTTATCGTACTTCTCGCAAGAGGCTTGACAAAACCAAAATGATGTAGAAAAGATATTTCTCGTTCAAATTGAGACATGCTGGACTCCGAAGGAACTGGAGTGTTGATTCATGTGAGGCCCGTGGTCTGTAGTTGGGAGATTTGGGGATTCCAATATTTTGTGTGTTTGTAGAAATAACGTTAGATAAATGCATTCTCCATATGTTTGGATAGAGTTGTGCTTTTTCGTTCATTTCAGAGATTCGAATCTTTCTTTCTTTTTCTGATGAACGAACAAGTTGTTCTTTTTGTTCATCTGTTCTTTTTTTTTCAAGCAAATTTGTTCACTGCTGCTCGCACCCGCGAAAAAAGCCAACAGCTATATATGCGGGTGTGTATGCAGCAATGCTTTGTGTAGGTATATTTAAATGTGTTATGGATAAATAAGTTAATATATATATATATATATGTATAATTAACTTCAAAAAGGTACAAATTTCAGAAGATCCAGGAAATTGAAAGAGTACATACACAAATTGTAAATATGAACTTTTCAAGTTTAAGAAATGTAATAATTAGTTTCTTACAAAACATGTTTTTCATAAATAGTCCATACATATATTGTTGTAGCAGTGCCACACACAAAGATGACCACACATATTTGGCTCATCAACATTCGTGCTCACTGTGAATTTCTGCGTATGTACATATGTATGAATTTACAATATTCGCGAATGAGAAGAGAGAAAGAATAACATTAGATAAAACGAACTAAAAGAACAAATGAACTAAAGGAACAAATAGAACCGAAGTCGAAGATCTAGTTCACCTGTTCAGTTCAGGGACCCGGTCAATTATACAAGACCAGAACGAAACGACCCAACTCTATGTTTGGAGGATTTTTCACTCGGGAGAGTAAAATTGTTTTTGAGATCGGAAGATTATATAAATGTTTGATGCTGTGAGCCATTAGAAAAACTCCACACAGTTCCAATATATATATGCACACTTCCAGCATGTATATGCTGACTATATGCGATATTTTAAAATTAGTTTTTGAGAAGCCATGATGTGAAATGGATGAAAACCCATTGTGCGTAAGGGAAGGGAAATATATTAGCAATATAAATATTCTAATATAATTTTTTATTGGCGATAGAATCCTGCGAGGCAAGGAAATTCGAATACGCGGAAATGATTTGTTTTTTCCTTTCTGTATTTCCTCCCGAAGATGTAATAGAAGTGGTGCCCTTGGGTGGTGACCGTTTGGCGATAGATTGCAACTTTTCGCTAATAAATGTTGTTTTTTTCTCTAGGGGTAGAGAGTATAAATTTCTACTTTTTGTTGGAACATTTGCCTGAATTTCAGACTTTTTGGAAGACGATGACCCTTTGCAATTGCTTTGGGTTAGATAGAGGATGGGATGTCTGGTATGCAGAGAGGATTCGGTTCGCAATAGGTTGGTGGTATTTGTAGAAGGTGTGATTAATGTAGCCTTTGATCGGGCTTTCTCGTCACTGGAGGATGTAACATGGTATGAGTATGAAAGGTAGAACATTGGGTGGAGGTTGGTGGTCCGCTCAGATACCACCCAAAAACGGTATTTTGCGCAAGCAAACTTCCAAAAACTCCAAGTCTTATTCCCTGTAGGAGGACCTGGGGTATAAGGTCACCGCCAATGACAAGATCAGTGGGACCGGGTGTGTACAAGTATGGATCCGTAGGATCTAAATCCTGAATTTTCGAAAGATTTGGTTTTGATAGTTTAAAGGAGGGAAGAAAACTTGTCAGCTGTTTTAAGACGATGGCGTTTGTATGGATACGAGTGTGACTGAGTTTCTATACTAACGTGAGTTAACAGACAAGATTAGCATTTTCTACTATTTTTCCGCCCATCCCTGTGACTGAGAAGTTTTCTTTATAGGTAGGTAGTTTTAAACGGTGTTGTAATTTATCGGACACGAGGGTTTTTTGTGAACCTTAATCGATTAGTGCTCGTAGCGTGAAGATAGAACCTCTGTGTTCAATGCTCACTAGGGCTGTGGGAAGGAGGGTTTTCTCGTTGTTAGTGGAGAAATTAGCCTGAACTTCGAAGTCAGGTTTTGTGGGAGAAGGTGACTCTTCCCAATTGCCCTCGGTTAGGTGAAGATTGGATGGGCTCTTGGGAAGATTAGGTGTGTAATAGATTGGTTGCCTATTTTGGGGGATGTGGTAGGCGTAGCCTTTGATTCGGGCTGGTTGGTTAAGGGAGGGTGTAACATCGTCTGATGGTTTTTCTTACAGTGCAGACATCGGAAAGCACTGGAACAGTTGGTAGATGAATGATTGTAAGCGAAGCAATTCGTGCAAAACCGGATATCCTTCACAAAATTGGTACGCTCTGGTACGCTTAGTTTTCGGAATTCGGGGCAAGATTTCAAGGGATGACTGTCGTTGCACAATTTACAAGAAAACGCAAGTTTTTCTTGAGAGTGATAAGATTGGATATTAGGCGAGGATTTCGATGGGAACGAAGTGCGTGATTTAGTGCCTTTATATTCATGTAGCCGTTCAACCACTTCGTAACGCTTGGTCAGAAACTGGTACATCTGAGATCAGCTAGGAAGCTTCTTCCTAGATTCGACTCTTCCCACAGAGACAGCATTTCCTCGGGTAGCTTTGAAGAACATAAATAAATTAAAATGGGGTCCCACTCGGAAACGGAAATTCCTTGCGTCTTTAGTATCACAAGACAATCATTGATGGTGTTCTGTATCTTTTGAATTCCTTCGCTACTTTCCGAGGTAGCTTGAGGAATGTTGAAAAGCAATTTCAATTGTTTATGGATTAAGATTCGTTTCTTTCCGAATCGTGCTTTTAGCGCTTCCCGTGCTAATGAAAAATTGTCATCGGACAAAGGGTACTGCTTTACGATCGCGCCTGCCTTTCCTCGAGTCTTATTTCGCTAGTGATAGAGTTTCTGTACGGAAGTCAGTTTAGGATGGTTGAGATAAACGGCCGTGAACATATCACGAAAGGATGGCCACTCCTCATAACTACCGTAAAAAATTTCTGTATCACACGGTGCCACCTTGAGACACGACACCGAGCTTGGATCGAAAGGCAGAGACTGACGGGAGGTATTGCCTGACCCTGTCGAATTGCCATGGGAGGTATTGCCGGACTCTGGTGAATTCCCACGGATGATTTTTAATTGATCCAATATATGTCATTTACAGATGTACAAAAAGTCAGCACAAAGCTGAAATTTGTTGTGGGCTTCCTCTTTAAACTCTCCAGAAACTGCGCTGTCCTCAGCTGTGCAGACATTTTCATAGGCGTTTTTTAACGAAGCCCAGCAACCGTCGAGGTCCTCTAACTTGACCTCCAATAAAGAGTCCGTTTGGTCATCAGGATCTTCCTTTTGAAAATTGGTGCAAAATTGGACCACATTGTTGGAGTCGAAGATAAATTTTGACATGATTTCTGTTGAAGAAGGCATGATTGGAGACGGTATCAAGGGTTTGATTTGAGAAAAAATTACCCGGAAGACAAGCTGGGTGGAGATTATTTTAGTTCACAATTGGTATTGTGCACTAAGATTCGGGTTTAGAATTAGAAACTTCAACACTACAGATGCAAGCCGAGAAACACTTATTTGGAGAGTGGACTTTCCGTCTGTCGCTCAGAGGGATAACGATTTTTCGAAAACGAATTGGCACTTAATCGGTTGTGCACTGCTCACGAAGCGATTCACCAAGAGAAACTAAGAAATGTTAATTATGGAATGCCCCACTGATATCGAAGGAATTTCACAAAAGGGAACTTAGCACGGTTTACAAGGGAATTCCCCCCGAATTCACTGAAATATACGTATGATGTTGAATGTTTTGTGATACAAAATGTTTGTGTGATGTGTAAATAAACGTGGTATGTTTAGAATTGATGGATAATGATGGAGATATGGAGATAAGAATGGTAGCAAACACGTTATATGCAAAATAACTTGGGATCTTCAATATTTGAGAAACCCAAGATAAGCGGTTTTCTCAAAAGATGTT